>JAODAL010006048.1:0-137405 GCA_025379985.1 Phyllomedusa bahiana
TTCTCTGCCCCTGTAACGCCCCTGTGCCACGGCCCTTTTACCAATTTAAAAAAAATGCTTTTCCCGCCCAATCACCCTAACTTTTGGGTTTGTGCAAAAACCAAAGTTTTAATGAAATTCTAAAAAAATTCCACTTCTTTAGAATCGATTCCCCCCTTCTCTAATTGTTAAAACAGGGCCCCAGCTCAGTTTTTAAGTAGCACTTTGGTTGCTAAAAGATCCTTTCACAGCCCCTTGTTTAAAACCACAAAGGTTTAAAAAGGAAAATTTTCCCACATTTTTAATTTATCACCTATTAAAATGATAGCTGTTTAAAAGCCTGATTTATAGGGGGTTTTACAGCTATGATCACTGAGTGGCAGGAGGGCCCCAATTAAACCCATTTTTTTTTCACTTTTAATCAAAAAAACCCAAAGGGCGGGCATGAAAAAACCTGGCGGCCAAATCTTCAGTTCTACCTCTTTTTTTTTTTAAAAGAAAAACGATTCAACAGTATATTTTAAAGTGTAAACCACTTGGCACATTTAAATTTTAATTTAGAGAAAAGGGAAAAATTTCCTTTGGGGTACTGATAATCTGTAGACATGTATGAAAACTGTCTAGGTGTAAGACTTTCTTTGTTGCCAATAGCAACCAATAAGGGCTCCCATTTTATTTTTTTCCAAGCGCTATGTGAAATGAAAGGGAAGCTCTGATTGGTTGCTATGGCAACAAAGAAAGTCTTAGATCTAGAAAGTTTTCATATATGTGGCCCTATATGTCTTAGGGGGAAAAACTAGAAGAATCTATTGTTTTAGAAGTATTTTGGTTGAACTTCTAAATCATAGACATCATAGCTAGTGCTGAGCGATTATTATCAACAAAGTTGAAATCGGCCCCGGTTTTTTTTGTTGATTGGAATTTTTTGGGGGCCAGCAAATCACTTTGAGAATAGAGCAGGGGGGACTTTTGGGGGTGCGTTCATGACTGGGGTGTGTATGGTTTTTTTATTGGCGGGGGAAAAACACCCTGACCTCGTTTAAAATAGGGAAAAGCCCTTCCCGTTTTTGCATCAGTGTGTGTCAGTGTCTCATAATTGAAGGACGTTTTACAAGTCCTCTCAATACAGCTCAGCAAACAGTTCTATTTGCTCACACAGACAGCTTATGCTTTTTGTGTGAACATTAGAACATAAAGGGAGATTAGAGAATTTTTAGTTTTTTTTTATTAGGGGGAGAGGTTTTTAAAGAAAATCAAACGTGTACAGCCGAGGGTGGAGGGTAGGGGGGGGGGGGCGAAAAACAGACAGACAGGTGGCAGGCTTTTGAAAGGAAAAGTGGATATTTTGCAGCCCCCGACTCTGCTTTGACCCGTATTGAAAATTTTTTTTATTAAACTTTTTGGGCCCGTTTTTTTCTGAAAAAATTAGCTTGTATTTTGTGGGAGCCCCGTAAATTAAATTCGGGTACAGATTTTTCTTGTGACCGCCAGGGGTATTTGATAGTGCAAAACTCACCTTTTATTATTTTCTTACACGATTTAAAATTTGGTTTTTTTTCACTTTGGCGCAGCTCCTTTTTTTTTTTAAAAGACCCACTTTGTAAAATACAATAGGATAAAAGAAGTTTTTTAGTACCGCCCGGTTTTTTTTTTTTTTCCAAAAAAGGAGCAAAAACCACCAAATTTTTTATCTGTAAAAATTTAATTAGGGGTTTTTTTACTTTGGGGGCCCGCTCATGTTTTTTTTCAAAGACCCACTTTGTACGTCAAAGGATTTCAGAAACTTTTCTAGTCACCGGAAAGGGGTATTTTTATAGGAGCAAAAAACCACCTATTAATTTTCTGTACACAATTTAATTAGGTTTTTTTTACTTTTGGGCAGCTCATTTTTGTTCAAAGACCCCCTTTTACGTTAAAATAGGAAAAGATCTTTTCTAGCACTGCAGGGGTATTTCAAAGGTGCAAAAACCACCCTTTTTTTTTATCCCTTTCACAATTTTAATTAGGTTTTGTTCACTTTGGCGCAGGCCAAAATTTTTGTTCAAAGACCCATCTTGTAAGGTTATTTAAATTAAAAGAAATTTGCTAGTAAATTTGGGGTTGCATTTAAAAGGTGCAAAAACCACCTATTATTTTTCTGTACCGATTTAATTAGGTTTTTTTTTACTTTGGCTCAGCCCCAGTTTTCTTCAAAGACCCCCTTTTTTACGTAAATAGGATACAAGGGGGGAAATTTTCTGTCACCGCAGGTGTAATTTTTATAGGGGCAAAAAACCCGTTTTATTATCCGTAACAATTTAATTAGGTTTTGTTTATTTTGGGGGCGGTATTTTTGTTTAAAGACCCAACTTGTACGGGTTTTTACCATACAAAATTTGCCCATTTTTTGGTGTTGCATTCAAAGGTGGGCAAAAAAACCCAAAAAACCCATTAATTTTCTGTTTCCGATTTAATTAGTTTTTTTTTTCACTTTTTGGGGCACTCAGATTTGTTCAATGACCCACTTTTTTTTACGAAAAATAGGATAAAGAACCTTTTTTATTTACTGCAGAGTATTTTTATAGGTGCAAAAAACCCCTTTTATTATCCGGGACACAAATTTTAATTTAAAGGGTTTTTTTCATTTTGGCGCAGGCCCATTTTTGTTCAAAGACCCATCTTGTAAGGGTTTTAAACCCTACAGAAATTTTCTAGTAATTGGTGTTTTATTTCCCTAGGGGCAAAAAAACCCCCTATTTTATCTGGACACATTTAAATTTTGGGTTTTTTTTTACTTTGGGGGCAGCTCATTTTGTTTAAAGACCCCCTTTGTACGTAAAAATAGGGTACAGAACTTTTCAAATCACTGCAGGTGTATTTTAAAAGGTGCAAAAAAACCCCGTTTTTTTATCCTTTCACAATTGAATTAGGTTTTGTTCACTTTTGGGGCATCCTTTTTTTTTAACAAAAAATTTTTGTCGGTTATTACCAAAACAGAAATTTGGGTATAAATTTGGGAATTTTATTTCTTAGGGTGAAAAATACCTATTGTTATTGTAAAATGATTTTAATTTTGGTTTTGTTCAATTTTGGGGGCGCTTTATGTTTTTTTTCCCAAAAACCCACTTTGTAGTACAATAGGATACAGAAAATTTTCAAATAAAACCCCAGGTGATTTCAAAGGGGCAAAAAAACCCGTTTTATTTTTCCGTACCAAATTTAAATTATTTTTTGTTTACTTTGGGGGAAAGGGTATTTTTTTCAAAAAACAATCAAGTAGGTTTTTTTAAAAAAAAGAAATTTGCTAGTAATTGGGGTTGTATTTCAAAAGGTGCAAAAACCCCCCTTTATTATTTTTTAAAAACGATTTAATTAGGGTTTTTTTTTTTACTTTTGGGGCAGCTCAGTTTTTTTTCCCAAAAACCCCCTTTTTACGTACAATTGGTTCGAACTTTTCTAGTCACCGCAGGGGGGGTTTTTTTAAGGGGGCAAAAACCCCTTTTTTTTATCCGTTTCACAATTTAATTGGTTTTGTTCATTTTGGCGCAGGCTATTTTTGTTTAAAGACCCATCTTGTACGGTTTTACCATACAAAAATTTGCTTTTGTTTAAATTGGGGTTGCAATTTTATAGGTTCAAAAAACCCCCTATTATTAACTGTACCGATTTAATTGTTTTTTTTTACTTTGGCGCAGCTTAATTTTTTTCAAAAAACCCACTTTTTTCGTAAAAATAGGATACAGGAACCTTTTTGGCACTGCTGGGTATTTCATAGGTGCAAAACCCCTTTTATTATCCAATTAAAACAATTTAATTAGGTTTTGTTTTATTTTGGGCGGGGGGGAAAGGGTAATTTTTTTTTCAAAGACCCCTCTTTTAGGTTTTACCCTACGAAATTTTGTAGTAATTGGGGTTGCATTTCATAGGTGCAAAAACCACCTATTTTTATCTGTACAAGATTTAATTAGTTTTTTTTTTCACTTTGGGCAGCTCAGATTTGTTCAAAGACCCCCTTTGTACGTACAATAAAGGGAAAAAGAACCTTTTTTATTTATTTCAGGTGTATTTTTTTAGGGCAAAAACCCCGTTTTATTTTTCCGGTACACAATTTTAAATTTGGTTTTGGGTTTATTTTGGCGCAGGCTATTTTTTTTTCAAAGACCCATCTTGTACGGTTATAACCATAAAGAAATTTGCTAGTAATTTTGGGGTTGTAAATTTTATAAAGGCCCCAAAAAACACCTATTTTTATTTTGCACCCATTTAATTTGGTTTTTTTCACTTTGGGGCAGCTCAGTTTTGTTCAAAAACCCACCCTTTTACGAAAAATAGGAACAGAACCTTTTTCTAGTCAATGGCCCGGTGTATTTCAAAGGTTTCAAAAACCCCGTTTTATTTTCCGAAAACAATGAAATTTGGGTTTTTTTACTTTGGCGGGATGCCATTTTTGTTCAAAGAAAAAATCTTTTTACGGTTATTACCCTTAAAAAAGAAATTTTGGGGTAGTAATTGGGATTGTATTTCTTTTGATGCCCAAAAAACCCTATTGTTATCTGTACACATTTTTAATTTTGATTTTTTTTTTTCACTTTGGCGGGAGCTAGTCTTGTTCAAAAACCCACCCATTTACGTACAATAAGAAAAAAGAAAATTTTCCCAGTCAAACCCAAGGTTGGGATTTTTTATAGGTTTAAAAAAACGTTTTTTTATCCAAAAAAACGCAATTTAATTAGATTTTGTTCACTTTGGGCAGGCCCCTTTTTGTTCCAAAACATTTTTGTTTTTCGGGTTTTTTACCAAACAAAAATTCTAGTAATTGGTGTTTTTATTTTCATAAAAAAGGTTTCCCAAAAAAACACCTATTATTTTAAACTGTAAAAACGATTTAATTAGGTTTTTTTATCACTTTGGCACAGCTCAGTTTTTATTTAAAAGAAACCCCTTTTTGGGACGTACAATAAGATACAGAAAATTTTTTTAGTCACCGCAGGTATTTATAGGTTTCAAAAAAACCCCATTTTTTTATTCGTACACAATTTTAAAAAAAGGGTTTTTTTTCACTTTGGCGCAGGCCATTTCCCGTTTTAAAAACCCTCTTGTACGGTTATTACCATACAGAAAATTTTTAGTAATTGGTTTTTGTATTTCCTAGGGGCAAAAAACCTATTATTTTTTCTGTAAAAAGATTTTTTTTAAGGGTTTTTTTTTACTTTGGGCAGGTCAGTTTTGTTCCCAAAGACCCACTTTTTTTCGTCCCAAAAGGATTAAAAGAAAAATTTTTGTAGTACGGGAGGTGTATTTCAAAGGGGGAAAAAACCCCATCTTAAAATTTTCCGTACCCCAATTTAATTAGGGGTTTTGTTCACTTGGCCGGCCCCTTTTTGTTCAAAACCCATCTTGTTTCGGTTTATTTCCATACAAAATTTGCTAGTAATTTGGGGTTGTATTTTATAGGTGCAAAAACCACCTATTATTATCTGTACATGAAATTTTAAATTTGGTTTTGTTCACTTTGGGGGCAGGCCATTTTTTTTTTAAAAAAACCCTCTTGTGCAGTTATCAAATACAGAAATTTTTCTTGTAATTGGTGTTTTTATTTCATAGGTTAAAAAACCCCCTATTATTATCAGTACACAATTTTTTTTAAGTGTTTTTTTACTTTGGGCAGCCCAGTTTTGTTGAAAGACACCAAACTTTTTCTTATTACCCAAACCCGAAAATTTTCTAGTTAATTTTTAGGTGTATTTTATAGGTGCAAACCCCCTTTTATTATCCTTTTACATTTTAAACAGGGTTTTTTTTATTAGTTGCTGCCCCCGTTTTTTTTTCTAGAGCCCCCTTGTTTTTAAATTTTTAATTTCAGAAATTTTTGTAGTTACCCCGTTGGGTTTTTTCCCTTGGTTTCAAAAACCCCCCCATTTGTTATCCGTATAAATTTTTAAAAAGTTTTATTTTCACGGGGGTGCGGCCCTTTGTTTTTTTTTCAAATTCCCCGTTGTAAGACAATTCTGAGAGAAAAATTTTTTTAGCAAATGTTCCCGTTTAAATTTAATTTTGGAGCGATAAACACATTGTATGATAGTTTGTTGAAAACTAAAACAATTTCCCAGTCCCCAACGGGTAGTTGTTTAAATCCCCTGGGACCCGAAAGGGAAAAAACTGTTTTATTTTGTCCCTTTGATTCATCCACCAACCGCATTTCATAAGTATTCCCCCAAAAAAACATTTCAGTTTTTTTTTTTCCTAGAGGGGTTTAAGAATAGCTGTGGGTTTGCCATCTTTTAATAAGAAACGTCAAAAACTCCCTTTCCCAAATTTTTAAATTTTTATCTTTTGAACATGGAGGGAAAAAGCAGGTTTGGAAGCACAAAGAGGGTGTAGGACATGGTGGTAGAGGTATGAGAGAAAGGGTTTTCCCCTTCCAAATGCTGGCAACAACACGCATGCCAGCGGATCGTCTTTTTTCAGGACCCTCAGGGCCCATCGTCCCCTGGGGGCCCCCGGGCCCGTGAATTCCCCAGTAACGAACAACGTCGCCAATTGTTTCTTTATGGTTAATTTCAACCCGCATCCAGCAAATCTTACCTCCTGTTTCCCCCCTTTAAAGGCCACAAATGTTTTCAAACAGTAAATTTATTCCCTTGATCCCCAACCTGAAGCCGAAGGCCCGTTTCCCAAAAGCAAACGTGTTTCCCCCCACTGTGGGTAAACCAAATTTTTTTGAAGACCTCTTTTATACCCAAAATGCCGGGTTTGGGGCAGAAGGGGATGTTAAAAGATCAAGACGCCCAAAAAGAAAAGATTTTGTCTGCTCTGACGGGGGGGCCCCGGGTTTTTTTTTGCCATCAAGGAGGAGAAGGAAGCCGGGCAATTTGGGGAAAAATCCCGGGGGGCGGCAAAAGCTTTGGGAGTACTTTTCCCTTTTAGCCCCCAGCTCCGGATGCGAATGTCAGGAAAGAACCCAAATTCCCCCTGTTTGATGATGATAATGACGACTTTTGGGGGTCCAACATGGCTTTTAAACGAAATTTTCTTTCGGAAGCCCTTCATCACTTTGGGCAAGGAGGAAGATATGGGGTAATTTTCAGTATGGGGCCCGCCTCAAAAAGGTTTTGCAGAAAATCCGTGAGATGATTCCCCCAGCCACGAAACAGCCCGGGAAAAACCGCCCCCTCGCTTATCGCCGTCGAAAAGGTCCAGGACTTCCAACCCCGGGCCCCCCCTTTTTTGGCAAACCCCTGATTTCCCCCGCGATGTCATATGCCGCCTTTGCCCCTAAAAAGCATCAGTAGGGCAAGAAACTTAGGGGTTTAACCACCCCCAACATGTCTAGTCCTTCAGCGAATTTCCCTGGTTTTAATGGAGGCAAAACCAAAAAAAGGCCACCCCCGATGCCCGGGGTTCCAAACCCCTGTCCCCCCCTCTGTCTCCCCCTCCTCCTCCTCCGCCACCACAAAGCGGGTTCCCCAGCTGCCCCTGTCTCTCAGAGTCATGATCGGGATCGCCTGCTTCAGCCTCCACCGTCGCCCCCCCCAGTACCACCAGCACCACCAAGACCCCTCCGACCCTTTTCCTTCCCCCAGTTTGAAAGACCTGCACGCCGTACAGAAAACTAGTCCCGGGTTTTTGGGGAAAGAAAACTTTTTAAACCCAAAACCCTCCCAAAGCCCCAAAAACCCGAATGTCGGCCCTTCCCCGGCTTTTGGCCGGAAATGTTGCCTTTTCCCCTTGGTGGCCCCCAGATTGGGGGTTCGCCACTTCCCTGGCCCTTGCCTGCCCCCCAATACCCGATGCCCACAGGCATTTTTTGCCAGGGAAAAAAACCCTCCCCCCCTGGCCAGGCCCCTTCAACAAAAATTTCAAGCGCGTTTTCTGGGATCTGGGGTCCGGGGAAAAAAACCCTCTCACCACCGAAACATGGGCTAGTAAAACACGGCCAAGGCGCTATAATTTTCTGTGGGAAAATCACCCGGGGAGCTGGGGGGATGTCTCTAGTGGTGAAAGGTGGCTTAGGCTTTGGGGCACGCTCCCTCAAAAACCCCCAGGGATGGTGCGGGGTTATTTCCCCCAAGGTCCCCCGGTGGCAAACACGGTCCCAAGGGGAAACCCCGGCCCTTTGTTGAAATTAATCTGTCTTGGAGACCGGGGCCCCACACAGAAAGGGGCTGTGGGACGGCTCTCCGCAACGAGAAAGACGGGGGGGGGGGGGGTTTGGCTGGGTAACAAGAACCTTGTGCCCGGCAAGGGGGTTTGGGAAAAACGGTCTAAAAATTTCGGGCCCCCCTTTAAAATTTGGTTTGGGGTTTGGGCCCTCCCTTGCCTTGGGACATGTCATGAACCTTGCCGTCCAGAAATTTCTAAAGCGTACCGGTTGGACTGCCTTGCTGAGGGAAAGGGTCGGGGTTTTTTTCGCACTTCAGGCCCGTTCGCAATTTTCCGGTTCCGGAACCCCGCTTCGTCCCCCTGGGTGCGTTGCAGGTCAGGGTTGGCCCCCCCCGTCAACCGTCTCTTTTTTTACGGGGGCAAAAGCTGGAATTCCCCTCTTTCCCCATGCTCCAGCGATTGAGGAGCAGCGCAATGCCATTACGAAATACAAAAGGGCACATGGCCTGAAAGCAGCGGTGCCCGGGCCCCCGGGGTGTTGAGCCACCGGGGAGTGGGGGCAGGTGAAAGAGCTCTGCACCATCCCTTTCCCTTTTTTAAGGGAAACCAAACCCAAAAAGGTCAGGTGGGGCAATGCCCCCTTTTCGGGATGAAACCCTTGCGGTGATCGTAGTTCTGGAACATCGTTGGGCCCCTTGGGGAAAAATCAAGTCCCACCAGGGCGGAGGGGGAGACGGCCCAGATGCAGACAAGGCCTTTTCCCCCCATCCCAATCCCCAAGGCCCGACAGTTTCCAAAAAAATTTTTTTCGGTATTTTTTTAGGCGGGGTAGTGCAAGGGGGCACTCAGCTTCAGGGGGCATCATTTTAGGTTTAAATCAGGGCTGTGTTGAAGCTGTGCCCGGGGGGAAACGGAGGAGGGGGAAAGGGAATTTCCCGGGGCACCGGGCGTTACCGAACCCCGCCTTGGAAGGAGGTTGGCGCGAATTTTAGGCTGGGGGAGGAAAAGAGGGGAAAATCAGTTTTGCTATGCCCCCCGAAAACCCAATGCTTTGGGGAAAACAAGGCTCCCTCTCCACATGATGCTTGGGTGCTTCCCCTTTCCTCCCAAAAAGATCCCCGCCCTTAAGGCCATCCAAAAAAGAAAAACAGTTAAAGGGTGGCCACCCTCCCGGTTCCCCCGGGACAAAAAAAAAACTCCGGGACTTTCCTTCCCCCACCCCAAAAAGAGATAAAATTTCAGGAAATGGAGCCTTGCTGATTGATAAAATGGAGACATTTTGTTGGTTGGGGTTCCCCGTTCTTCAAATGTTTCCCGGGGGAACAACGCCAGCGACGTTTACAGCAGTAGAGTGCCAAGTAGCTGTACGGCAGCAGCAGGGAAGGGGGGCAGAACCTAATGGTCACCTCTGGCAATCTTTATTTTCCCCCCTCACCAAGGAAGGGAAAGCAGACCAACATAAAAACACACAGAGACCAGCTTAAGAAACATGGTTCAGACTATCCCGCGTCTCCAAACAAAACCCATGTTTTTGGATGTTTTCCCGGGCCCAAAATTTACTTCTGGGATCCAAAATGGATGAATGGCCCCAGCTGGCTTCCCACCCATAGGGGGGTTGTCCGTCCCCAGCCCCCAGCGTTTATATTTAGCGGAAACCCTTTAGCAAAAGCTTTGGGGGAGTCATGAAACAAAGCATCCCGGGTTTTTCCCCAGTAATGTGGGTCGTTTTATTTTTATCAAGATGAAAATTTACATGGATCTCTGTTTATTTTTGGGGGCCCAATTGCCAAGGTCCCGATTAGTTGGGTCCCAATTTCCCCATTCCTCTTCAAACAGAAATGGGCCCCTTTTAAAAAATTTTTTTTTTAAAATGATCATTTCTTTCTGCAATTTTTTTTTCTCAGTTCCCAAAAGTTCATTTTGCTGGTTTTGCTGTGAGAGACTGTAAAAGACACCAAGGTTTCATGACCAAACCATATTCCATTTACTCACTTCATCTTTAGAATTTTTTGCATTGTCAATGGTTTTGGGGTCATGTTGCTGTGAGATACAGCTATAATCATGGTCCTTTGGAACAGAAATGTGACTCCTAAGTGCCATTTCTCTCTCTCAATTTTTAACAGTGGCTGAAAAGTCATTTTTATAATTTTTTGGGCCATGCTGCTTTGAAATGCAGCTATACTACAGGTCCTATTATAAAAAAAAAATTGTTTCTAACAGACATTTGTTCTTCACAATTGTCAAAAGTGGCTCAAGGGTCATGTTTTGAATTTTTTGGGGCATGTTGCTGTGAAATGCAGCTATACAGGTCCTATTGTAAAAAATGTGGTTTCTAACAGACATTTGTTCTTCACAATTGTCAAGAGTGGCTCAAGGGTGACGGTGCTATCAGAAACAGGAATAGGTAGGACACTGTTAATGGACACATATTGCAAAATGACTTGTTTTTGCAAGATCTTTAACATAGCTAGCAATCCCTGTAGTCAGACAACCCATTTAATACATTTAAAAAAAAAGAGAAACAAAGACGTGGTGGGATTCCATCCTATTTTAAAAATGTGTTTTCTGGAATTAAACTACTAAAAAACTTGCATGTACAAAATAGCTGATACAAAAATTCCTCTGAATTGTACAAGGGAGATACAGGAAGACTTGAACAGATGTAGGTTACCCAGGACAGGTATAGTCAATGTCCAGTTCAACTAAAATGGTGGTTGAAAGATTCCTTATTCCGGCACTTTTTAATCTGTGGGTCATGCAGGTTTGGGGCTCATGCTGTGGCCCAGGAGAGGGATAGTCTATGTCCAGTGAAACTAAAATGGCGGTGAAAGACTCCTTTTTCCGGCACTTTTTAATCTGGGGTCATGCAGGTTTCGGGCTCATGCTGTGGCCCAAGACAGGGATAGTCTATGTCCAGTGAAACTAAAATGATGGTTGAAAGACTCCTTTTTCTGGCACTTTTTAATCTGTGGATCAGACAGGTTTAATGTCATACTGCGGTACAGGACAGATATAGCTAATGTCCAGTTCAACTAAAATGGTGGTTAAAAGACTCATTTTTCCGGCACTTTTTAATCTGTGGGTCAGACAGGTTTAATGGTCATACTGTGGTACAGAACAGGTATAATCAATGTCCAGTTCAACTAAAATGGTGGTTCAAAGACTCCTTTTTCCGGCACTTTTTAAATCTGGGGGTCATGCAGGTTTGAGGGTCATGCTGCGGTCTAGGACATGTATAGTCAATGTCCAGTTCAACTAAAATGGTGGATGAAAGACTCCTTTTTCCGGCACTTTTTAATCTGTGGGTCAGATAGGTTTAAGGTTCATGCTGCGTTCCAGGACAAGGATAGTCAATGTCCAGTTCAAGTAAAATGATGGTTCAAATCATACTGCCTTCTGGCAATTTTTAATTTGTGGGTGATGCAGGTTTAAGGGTCATGCTGTGGTACAAGACAGGGATAGTGAATGGTCTGTGACTTTTTTCCTGTGGCTTTTATAACCTAAGTGTGTTGCCTAAGATGTAGCACGTATCCATTTGACTGTTTTGGATTTTAATTCCAGCTTCTCCAGCCCTGTTTGGGTGTTAGAATGAAGGTGTTGTTCCTCTCCCATAGACTTTAATGGTCATCGGTGATAATCTATTATCGACTATCGGAAATCGTCTTGATAATTGCCGATATCGACTATCGACCCGATGACGATAGTCAACGTAATTGCTCATCACTAATCATAACATTATGCAATGCCAATCAGGTGTTTCTCAGACAAGATATTATCTTGTAATAAAAGAGGCGTAGACTAACAGGACAGATCTAGAAAAGATAAGAAGGGGCCTGGAGGATCTTAATTATTAGAACCAACTGTAGACAAGTGAAGAAATCAGGCGATATCTTTTAGAGGCTAACTTAGTCTATTTGATGGTGAGCTTTTGAGAGTACTAGCTCCCTTCTTCAGACATGATGTTATACAAGAAATGACAATTCACAGACTTTTTATACACAAAAGACATGGATCTTCAAAGGATCTTAGACTTCTTAAAAATAACAAAATGCAATATAAGCAGACAAGTCATTTACAACAGGTCAAGAAATCAACAATCTGAAAACTTGTGAGGCTTCACGCTGCATAACCCAACCCGGCACACCTACAACAGCCGACATGCAGAAAAACTATGTGTTCAAACTTCTGAAAAGCTGCGCAACTACAATCTAAAAATTTCCTATTACAACAAGAGAAAAATACAGGAGGATATAAAGGCCCTAAAGACATCACTGGAGAATGACACAGAGGAGATGAAGGCCAAACTCCACACATACTACCAGAAACTGCAGGACATGCTTATCAACAACAAAAAGAAAAAGCTCCAGAGACTGAGATAAAAAGGCCCCATTACTACAATCACAAGCACCAGCCTCGCCAGTAGACTTGTGTTGTGAACCTTTCCTCCTATGAGCCAAACAAACGCGAAATGTCAGTTCTCTCCAAAGGTCTCTCCTTCTGCCCCTCAGCACTCAATGACCATATCAAACTCTGCAACGACATGGAGGAGTTTTTCAGAAAAATAAGACTGAGGGAATACTTCTATGACAAAGACCTTCCATACAGCAATGACTCTGAGAGCAGCCCATAAGGAACCCACCAAAAAAATCAACCTGGACCCCACGGCCTGGAATTAATGAAGCACTAGATAAATACATTGACTGTTTCAGAAGCATGGTAAAATCTGAGATCTTGGGGAAACAATAGAAACAGGTCCATAACCTAACCCAAGAAGAACAGAAGGCTATTGCTTCACTGAAAGAAAACCAGGATATAATTATAAAGCCTGCTGACAAAGGGGGCGCAATAGTCATGATGAACACCTCTGACTATATCCAGGAAGCGAACAGACATCTGTCCAACCCTGCCCATTACTCCAAACTTGACAGTGACCCCACAGAGGCTTTTATAAAACAGCTAAAGGATATGATCAAGAAGTTTCCAACTCAGGTCCAGAGGCAGGTAGAGGGGCTCATCCCAGAGGATCCCAGGCCGGGCTGCTTCTACATGCTCCCCAATATCCACAAAGATGGCAACCCTGGGAGGCCTATCATTTCTGGCATTGAGACACTGACATAGAATATCTCAGGTTGGGTGGAAAATCTCCTAAAACCCCTGGTCAGAGATACTCCTAGCTACATCCAGGACACCATGGACCTTCTTAACAAACTCAATGCCCTCGGTCCACATCCTGAGGGTACCATTTTGGCCACCATGGATGTAGAATCCTTGTATACAAACATTCCCCACAAGGATGGAGTAGTAGCATGTCGGACGCACCTGGAAAAACTAAACCTCCCAACAAAACCAGTCACACAGCTCATACAGTTCATACTCAGCCACAACTATTTCACATTTGGAGAGGACCTATATCTACAGCGAATGGGAACTTCAATGGGGTCCAGATGTGCGCCCCAGTATGCAAACCTCTTTATGGCTGAACTGTAAGGAGCATACCTATCCACATGCACATGCACCAGACTCATGATGTACCTCCGTTATATCGATGATATTTTTGTCATCTGGACTGCGGGCAAGGAGGCCCTACTTAAATTCCATAATGACTTCATTAACTTTCATGCCACCATCAACCTTAAACTTAGCTATTCAGAGAGCAAAATCAACTTTCTGGATACCACAATACACATCAAACACGACCGGCTACTCACATCAGTATACCACAAACCAACAGACAGAACGGCCTACCTCAGAAACAACAGCTTCCACCCTAAGCACACAAAACAATCCATTATATACAGCAAGGCTATATGGTACAATCGTATTTGCTCTGACAAGACAGACCTGGACAAGCACCTCCTGGATCTGAGGACAAAATTTCTCCAATTGGGATACAAACCAAAAGTGATGGACAATCAAATCAGCAAAGTGCCCGCCATTACCAGAGACAGTCTGCTCACGTACAAAGAGACCCAGAATGAAGAACGAGTGCCCCTAGTTGTCACCTACAACCCACAGTTGGATATCCTACAAAGGATTGCCAAGGAACTTCAACCTGTGCTACATAGGGACAACAGACTCAAAGAAATATTCCCAGTCCTCCCTCTCCTTTCCTTTCGACAACCACCAAACCTGCAGTGTATTATTGTCCGGAGTGCCCTGAGGGCACCAACTGAAAATGGCACCTTACCCTGCCTGCAGAACAGGGGCAAGACCTGCAGTCACATCCACACCGCATTCACAATGTCCCACAGTCACAACAGGTGCACAGAATTAGGGGGACATTTTCCTGCAGGTCTTCCAATGTGGTGTATCTGATCATGTGTGCGCAATGTCCGACCACAGGCCTTTATGTGGGGGAAACAGTGCAGAGACACAGCCAGCGCATGAATTCACACAGATTCACCATTAACAACAACAGAATAGATCTCCCAGTGGTCGCACATTTCTCCGGAGATGATCATTCTATTGAAGATTTGAAGATTATGGTTTTAATGGGACATTTTAAGATGCAGAGGGAGAGAAAGGAATGGGAATTTACATTAATGCAAAAATTTCAAACTCTGCAAAATGGGTTAAATATCCATGCCAGCTTCATGTCAAACTAAGTGTGAACTGTGAGAGCCACAAATCACACCTGATGGCTAAGAGATAAGACGAAGAATTACTGACCCCTCACTCATGCCTCACAAGTTTCCAGATTGTTGATTTCTTGACCTGTTGTAAATGACTTGTCTGCTTATATTGCATTTTGTTATTTTTAAGAATTCTAAGATCCTTTGAAGATCCTTGTCTTTTGTGTATAAAAAGTCTGTAAATTTTCAGTTCTTGTATAACATCATGTCTGAAGAAGGGAGCTAGTACTCTCGAAAGCTCACCATCAAATATACTCAGTTGGCCTCTGAAAGGTATCGCCTGATTTCTTCACTCGTCTA
The DNA here is from genome assembly GCA_025379985.1 of Phyllomedusa bahiana. NCBI lineage: Eukaryota > Metazoa > Chordata > Amphibia > Anura > Hylidae > Phyllomedusa > Phyllomedusa bahiana. The sequence goes on from JAODAL010006048.1 coordinate 14,994, forward strand.
CTACTTTCTATGGCTAACACGGTACAACAAAACCTAACCAACAAAAAATCATGTATTAAAACTTCACTTTTAATAGTCAATTCTAAAAAGAGGAGAAAGACAAAATGAAAAAAAATATTTTAGCCCTAGAGCGAGGAAACTAAACCAAAGGAAAGAAAACAAGAAAATCTAACTTAACCCTAAATAGACCTAGCTCGCCCTATAGACACATAGGGGATACACTCCGAAAAGGGTTGCCCTGTCCGGAACCTACACCTTAGATAGAAAAAGCCCTAACAGTAAAAATGTCCCAACATGTTTCTATGTCCCACAAAACACTTCATCAGGGGACTTAGTGTGTAATAAAATTATCATAAACGGCAAACTGGTCCACAGTTATTAAAGGGACCAAAAATAGAAGGGTACAATAGTACACAACTGTCTATATAATCAAATCACCGGGCAAGTGGAGGAGTGATTATAATTCCACTAGACAGAGGGGAGTGACATGATATCCACTAAAGACCTCTTCAAAATCTTGAAGACCATTAATGCAACAAAGATTCACAAAGCATAAATGGATGCAGCAAAGTACCGAATAGTATATATATATAAACAGCCAACCAAGGACTTATGATTTTCTTCTCTTGCGGTCCTAAAAAATATATACATATATACAGGTCTAAAGTCCGTAAGATATGTGCATATATCAAAATTGCCCTGAGATCTCAATTCACATTAACCACAATGCCATGGAAAAATGAGCTCATCAGCATCCGGTGTTCAAGCATACGATTAATACAATAGCCCAGTGTGCCAATGAGACCACCATATATATCCATAAACAGAATTAATCCAGGTCATGAAATTACACCATACTCCGGATAATTTCAAAATAGAAATCTCAAATGAGACAAAACCAAACAAAGTCCCACATGGCAATTTGAGCAAGACACCTACTCACAGAGTCAGAGACAGGGGTCTATCCTATACTCATGGACCGGCACCATTACTGCATAACAACACGTCCTCGGATGTAATCCAGGGGAATGGTCTCCAGAGCAGACCTAAGGTGGGGTCCTTTCTCCTCTAGTCTGAGGGGCAGCTGCAACCACCGGCTGCACACGCCAGCATTAAGTGCGGTCCAGGGCGCAGAGCGCACTGCCCGCACTTCTGGTCTCGGCGCTGCAGCTAATCACATGACTGCACAGCTGACCTGTAACCCTGCAACCTGTTAAACACAGAAACCAGGCACCGGGATACGAGTGCAGCAGATACTAAGTTGCACAGTGTTACAAAAAGCATAAACAGGCATTAAATATGATAGTTAGGAACAACTAGCCAATGAAATGCTGGTACAATCTTATAGGTAAGGTTTTAAATAAAACAGCAGAAATCCAAGCGTTCATTGAGTCCTTGTGGTGAGACAGTTTTAAGTCTGAAGATCCACTCAGTTTCCCTCTGAAGCAGCAACCTATCCCAGTTGCCGCCCCGAGAGGGAGGGGGAACCCTGTCAATCCTGACAAATTTTCACACATTTCAGATCACCTCCATGTGTACTACATACGTGTCTTGCGATTGGGGTATCCTTACAATGCTTGATGTCATTCCCGTGTTCACCCACACGCCTACGCAATTCTCTAAAGGTCTTTCCAATATATTCCAGACCACAATTGCAATTAATTTTGTAGATCACACCTTTACTCCTACAGTTTATGAAATGTCCAATATGGAAATCCCTATTAAGCACATAGAAGTGAAAATTTTTTCCGGTCTCCATAAATTCAAATGCAACACAGCCGCTGCATCTAAAGCATCTCAAAACAGGTTGATTAAGCCAAGTTTTAGGACTCGAGTTGCTCTCAAAATGGCTATGGACCAGAAAGTCCTGCATACTCTTACCTTTACGGTATGTAATCTGAGGGTATTCCCCAATCACTTTTCTCAGATCTGCATCAAGCTTCAGGATCTCCCGATTCTTTGTAATTATTTTCCACACTGGGGCTGCTGCTCCATCGAAGTCCCCAATTAAGCGGAAAATGCCCTCAGCCTCTTTACTAGACTCCTTTTTAGGAATCAGGAGTGTATCTCTTGGATGTTGTATAGCATTTCTGTAGGCCTCTCTAAGAACCCCATCAGGGTAACCTCTATCAAGTTATTGCTTCCTCAGGTCCCGAGACTGATTTTTAAATTCCACCTAGGTAGAGCAATTTCTCCTCAAACTTAAGTATTGGCCTTTAGGGATTCTCTTCTTGAGGGGGACAGGATGACTACTATCCCACCTCAAGAGGGAATTAGTAGCGGTCGGTTTACGAAAAACCGTAGTCTCAAGGGAACCCCCAGCTGTTTTTCGAATACAGACATCCAGGAAGAGAAGAGAAGTCTCATTGATCTCATATGTGAAACGTAGATTAAGATCATTATTCTCATTCAGAAAGTTGACAAAAGCCTTAAACCTTTCTGGGGTCCCATTCCAAAGGACCAGGACATCATCAATATACCTCGTCCATAACAAAATATCCTCTGTTCCAAATGTATTGGCCTCACCAAAAACAAGACGATGCTCCCACCAGCCCAGAAGCAAGTTTGCGTTGGCCGGCGCACAAGAGCTACCCATGGCCGTGCCCCTGAGCTGGTGGTAGATCTTCTTATTAAATACAAAAAAGTTCCTGGTGAGAACAAATTCAAGGAGATGAAGGACAAACCTATTGTGTTCCTGAAACTGACACCCCCGTGCGCTCAAGGTCTTTGACAGCTCTTAAACCACAATCATGTGGAATAGAGGAGTAAAGTACCTCCATGCCAAGCGGCATGACTGGGGCACTGTAATACCTGCTTTTCAATGTAGTGTCCTATATTTTGACAAAGACTTCCCACACCAGAGACAATGGGTCTGCCACGCAAGGGGACACACTTCTTGTGCACCTTAGGTAAGCAGTAAAATGTCACCATCCTGGGGAAGGGCGGAAGCATGTATTCAAACTCATCTTTACTGATGAGACCAGAAACCAGAGCTTCTGACAAGATAGACTTAGATAAGATAATGTGGGGTTAGAACCCACAATTTCATACCCCTCTCTATCTTTCAATATTGCCAGACACATATGTATATAGTCCTCCGTATCAAGGATCACTATATCCCCCCCCCCCTTGTCTGAGGGTTTTAAAGTTATGTTTTTATCTTCGGCTAGACCCTTGATACTCATGTACTCTTCCTTGCTACAGTTCCATCTGATCCTCATATTGTCCAATTTCTCAAGTTCACTAATAGTCAACTCCACAAAATGGTCTATATATGAGGACTCACTTTGTGGAGTTATGCGCGTACTTTTGTTTTTAAGTTCAGTAAAGGGGCCCTTACCCAAAAGGTCAGGGGAATCCTCGGTGAGGCTCTCAAGTAATTTCACTTCCTCAAGCATGTCTATTGCGATGCCCAATTCCAGGCACTCACGTTTATCCTTTGATCGAAAAAATTTGTACCAATGCAATTTTCGTGCAAAGAGGCTCAGATCCCTGGCCCAATGAAACGGTTTAAACCCCCCCTGTTGGTACAAAGGATAAGCCTTTACTCAGTATTTTAATCTCTATTTCGTTGAGGGTTCTCTTTGATTTATTTATAATCACATTAGTATCTATTGTGGTACCAGAGATAATTTTATTTGATACGTGGCAGGTGTTAGATTTAGGAACACCTAATCACGAAAAGGATTGTGATTCCTTAGGGGATAAGATGTTGAGTCCCCTAAAAAAGTCTGGTGTCTTGAACGTCCAGTGCCTGAGCCTCTATTCCGATTACCCCTACCTCTTCCCTTGGGTCGGCCCCTCCCTCTCCTTGATACTGAGCCCCTATCAAAATCTGACTGATCAGTTTCAATAGACGATAAATCTGTTTCTGGTTCCCATCTCGTGTCCCTTTTCCCCAAAAAGAAGTAAGCTTTATTGTTTTTAAAGAACATGGTACAACATTATACTACTAGAACCAACTGTGTAAGTACATAAATGGCCCCTACAAAATTCATATTAAAAATTATGCAAATATTTTGTAAAACCTTCCCAAAAGACAAGAGGGCACTCCCTCCATAGGAAGAAAAAAATATTCAGTCTCCAGAGGTGACACGTCTTCTTTACCATAAGATATGTGAATCTGTGGAATAGTAGTTTTAGTAGCTGGTCACGATAAGAACAGGTGAACTTGAGGGAGAGATGTTATTTTTCAAATCTACTAACTATCCAAACTGAAAGGGAAAAAAAATGAATGAGCATGAGCCACTTTGATGGATTTGCCACATCCTTAAACTGCCTAGCCTAAGTTTACACTGTCTAAATTTTAGGCAGGAATAGTAAATATATCTCAGTGTATTTAAAATTAGTAGTTGTAGAATTATGCAGATTTATTGCAGAATAAGGGTGACATATGAACGGAGCTGCATCAGTTTTCTGGTGTCAAAAAGCTCTTTTCTATAGACATATGAACAGTTGCACTCCAAACTTTAGTACGCCCGCGCAACACTTTATAATGCGCCAAAGATGCGGGGGCATTCTGTGGGCGTGTTACAACACATTCATAGAAACCAAACCTAGATGCATAACAGTTAGAACAGCCAGACAGGTTAAAGGTGGTCTGCCTGAGCAGACTTGTCACTACTATGCACCTGTATGTATTAACCGCAGACGAACAGGTTCATACATTCTGACACATTCTACACTGCTTTAAAGCAATTTAGATTTAGATTAAAACAGAGTTCGATTTGTAATGAAAAACTGTTAATAAAAAAAATTTGTCCTGATTTTTATATATTTTTTTCAAATTAAAATCTTACAAAATACTTTTTTATACTTTTATATTGCATGTTAATTTTCTTTCCTCAAAATGTAAGTCAGTGGGTCAGCCTTTATTCTACATACTGTAATAGGCGTCACATGATGGGCCTCACTAGTATTTCAGATACGCCAAGCAAGATCACTAGCAAAGTTTCTATTCATTGACATACTATTCTAACGACTTTTATTTCTAACCTGCTATGAGGTTTTTATAATCACTGATAATACTACAATAACTCTGTAGATACCAGACTGATTTATGATAGATGCTGTATTGATTTAATTAATTTATATTATTTAATATTCATTTTATATGATATTTAAAATTTATTTTATATTCTATAACTATTTTTAGGATATTATATAATTTTATGTTAATTTTAGATTTTTTAATTATATAATATATATTTATAATTAAAGGGGTTGTCCCTAGTGATGAGCGATTGTGTCAACTATCGTCATCGGATCGATAGTCGATATTGGCAATTATCATGCCGATATCCGATAGCCGATAATAGATAATCGCCGATGACCATTAAAGTCTATGGGAGAGGAACAACAGCTTCCTTCTTACACCCAAACAGGGGAGGAGAAGCTGGAATTAACATCTACAATAGTAAACTGGATGCATGCTACATCTTAGGCAAGACAATAAGGCAACAAGAGTCACAGAAAAAAAGTCACAGACCATTCAATATCCCTGTCCTGTACCACAGCATGACCCTTAAACCTGCATGACCCATAAATTAAGAAGTGCCAGAAGGCAGTATTATTTGAACCATCATATTAGTTGAACTGGAAATTGATTATCCCTGTCCTGTATCACAGCATGATCCTCAAACCTGCATGACCCACAGATTAAAAAGTGCCGTAAGAAAGTAGTCTTTGAACCACCATTTTAGTTAAACTGGACATTGACTATACCTGTCCTGTACCACAGCCAAACTGAGACTCACTGAGTGAAATAGAAGTATTAAAAAGTTATATGGATTACATATGGCAGTTTTGCTACCACTGACAACAGGCGTAATTTACTATCAAATATGTATAACACAATATGCGTACAACTGAGTTCTATGCGCCAAACAGACGCACGGACTGCAATAAGAGTATTTATATGTTATATGGACTAATATGGCGGCCTTCGCACCACTGACAACAAGCGTAATTTACTATAAAATATGTATAAAACAATATGGGTACAACTGAGCTCTCTGCGCCAAACAGACGCACGGACTGCAATAAGAGTATTTAAATGTTATATGGATTAATATGGCGGTCTTCGCACCACTGACAACAGGCGTAATTTACTATCAAATATGTATAACACAATATGCATAGAACTAAGCTCTCTGCGCCAAACAGACATACGGGCTGCAATAAGAGTATTTAAATATTATATGGATTAATATGGCGGCCTTCGCACCACTGACAACAGGCGTAATATAGCATCAAATATATATAACACAATTTGCGTACAACTGAGCTTTTTGCGGCAAACAGACGGACGGACTTCAATAAAACTATTTAACAGTTATAGGGATAACTTATGCCGTTTTTTTGGGGAACACTGACATGCAGTGATTGCAATAGAACTGAAAAAACAGGGACAATTTCAACTCCTATCAGAGGTCTGCTAGCCAAAAAAGTGGTAAAAAACAACGCTTTTTCAATTGAAGATCACAGAACACACTGAGCTGCAAAATATTTTCCTTTCAAATGCCTCTCCTCCTTACACAAATTTGTCCCATTATACTTTCTTGTAAAGTAAATGTTTGCACTTTTTAAGCATTAAATATTTGGAACTTTCCTCATCAAAATATACAGTATATTGTATTGTTTGCCTTCTTATAGCTTTTTTTAATGCCATTGTTATTAGGGAATAGATCTCACTGATAATACACTGATATACCAGCCATAAATATAAGGCCTTCTAGAGCATGCTCACCAGTGAAAAGAATAAGAAGTGCTTTTTGGATATTTCAAAAATAAGTTTCCACATCCAAGTTTTATTGCAGTCTCCATCTCCAGTAATTTCTGGAAAAATGCATCATCAGCAAAGCTGTTTTTTTTGTCTGTTCCATGTAGTTATTATTTTGTTTTTGTTACAAAATATCTACTTTAGAGTCAGTAATAAACAACTAGGGTCCTTCCCCACAGCAAGGATTTTCAGTTGGATTTACAGATGGTTTTTGGATTTGAAAACCGTCTGTAAAACGACTGTCAACCTTTTATATAGACTTAAAATAGAAAATCCTTGCAGTAGTTCACACTACACAGATTTTCCGATGGACAGATTTTTACACCACCGACATAACGAAAAACTTAGAACATGTTCATTCTTCCACCCGATTTTCGGGCAGAACATGAACAGTTCAATGTGAAGGGGGACGGCTTGAATCTGCAAACTGCAGACAAATGCTATCCCCTTATGTGCAAAAAAACTACAAAATAATCTGACCAGTATTTTATTGCCATGTGAACGCACCTCTAGTAGCATAAGCATTTACTACAAAAGAGGAAAAAGTTTTAGTATTAGAGTATTTGGGTAGATTCACCATATACAATTTAGATATGAGCATTAGAATAAAGCATGACCATGGAAGCGCAGAAAATGTAGTCTTTCACTCTCTTACACATTTGGGGGAAAACATTAATGGTTTTGTGCCTGTTTCCTGGTGCATAAAAGTCACACATTTTTGTGAAAGTCATGTTTCAGCAAATATTTTCTTACCATTTTGGATTTTTTATAGACAAACATGTTAAAGGTAAAGGCTATAAGACCATCTCCAAACAGCTTGATGTACCTGTTAGAACATTTGCACATATTATTCAGAAGTTTAAAACCTTTGGAACTGTAGTTAGCCTCCCAGGACTTGATGCAAGAGGAAAATTGATAGCAGATTTGTAACGACTGTGGTAGTGGATGCACTGGATCACCGCAAGCGATGGTGTAAGCTACGTCAGGGATCAGAGTCTAAAGGGCCCCTAGTTTCCACCAGAGCATGACGCAGGCAGGTTGGGCTTATTACAGTAAGAGAACCCACAGGTCGCTACCCCTGATGTGACTTGCTTATTGTGGCTGCTGAGGTGTAGTGAGGTACAGAATCGTATGACAGGCTCGTAGACGGGGACAGGCAGGAAGGTCAGGGCAAGCGGTAGGTAAAGCATAGTCTGGGGACAAAGGCAGGAGGACTGGAACACGATAGAGACAGAAGCACTTGCGAACGCAAATTAGATAGCGGGGATGCGCATGCTGACCTGCCCAAGTACAGCAGAGAGCAGGAAGAGCTAAGTACAAGCTCCAGGATACCTCAATATAAGTGTGCCCGCAGCTGACATGTTGGTGGTGGCACCATGTGTGTATGTGGAGCAGCAGGGAGAGATACATGGGGGTACCTACAACCTGCAGTGTGGGGAGCAGGCACACCCATAACAGTACCCCTCCTTAGGTCTCCTCCTCTTTTTGGTCTGGGGAAATTTAAACAGGTTGCAATCAAGAATGTTGTCCTCTGATTCCCAGGACCTCTCTTCTGGCCCAAACCCCTTCCAGTCCATAATATAGTACCACTTGCCCCTTGTAGTATTTCAGACAGAATCTCATTTTCTTGAAAATGGTGGAATCGGCTTCAGGGGAAGGCAAAGCGATCTTTCGGGATAGCGGTTTTTATCAACTTTACTCATCATGCGGGGAACTGCTTGTTGTAGACAGGTAGACCAGTTAGACATAAAGTTCCAGACCTGATCACCCACATCAGTGATCAAAGAGTAGATGTATCAAGGGAGGGCTGGGATTCTGGCCATAAACAATATAGAAGGGTGAAACACCGATAGAGTGAGAGTCCAGGTGGTTATACGAGAATTCTCATCAGGGTAGAAGGTTGGCCAAGTCATCTTGTGTAGAGACAAAGTGCCGCAAGTAATTGCCCAGAACCTAGTTCACCCGTTCAATCTGGCCATTTGTCTGAGGACAGTATGCTGAGGAAAAGTCCAGCTTCACTTGTAGATGAGAGCAAAGAGCTCAGAATGGGCAGAGGCTGCCGAATGCCAGCAGGCTTGAGGAGGGAGGACTTATTGCTGGCACAGGTGACACAAGATTCAATTTTGCTTTGCAGACATCTCAGAACCTGACATACATGACCCTGATGTGATTCCAGTTTGTCTGAGAAGACCAAGATATCGTACAGATATACCATGACACAAGAGTTCAAGAGGTCCCTGATGATCTCATTCATGAAATCTTGAAAATGGCTTGAGCATTACATAGACCAAAGGGCATCACTAGATACTCATAGTGTCCATCCCAGGTGTTGAATGCAGTCTTTCATTCATCTTACTCACAGATTCGGATGAGGTTATAAGTTCCCCGCAAGTCCAACTTCCTGAAAACTTTGGCTCACTGGAGCAGGTCAAAGAGCTCAGAGATTAGTGGCAGTGGATACCAATATTTTACAGTTATCTGATTAAGCCACCGATAGTCTATGCAGGAGCAAAGGAAACTGTCTTTTTTCTCCACAAAAACGGCACCGACAGGAGAAAACTTGCGGATAAACCACTTTTGTAGGTTCTCTTAATAAAAGTCGACATGACCTGAGTTCCTGGCGCTCACAATGAATAACCCTTCCCCATGGAGGGCTACTGCTCAGCAGTAGGTCTATAGGGCAATCATAAGACCGATGAGGAGCAAGGGTCTCTGCCTGCTTCTCGGAGAATACATCAGCGAATTCCTTATAGGGTCCAGGCAGACCTGACAACAGTTTGGAAGATATCCGAGGAAAAGTGGTATGCATCGGATGAGGTACGGCAATACAACAGGAATTACAGTCTTGACCCCATTGCGTGACTTCGTCCATTTACCAATTGAGAACTGGAACTGCAGAGAAAGAGTGGGGCAACACGTAGAACTCGGTACTTTCTTTGTACAATTCTCTCACTTGAAGACACAGAGGATAAGTGCGGAACTGAACACAGTCACTCAGGCATTCACCATTAATGGAAGAGATAACCAGAGGCTTGACAAGACGAACCACCAGGAGACAATATTTAGACCAGAGACGCATCAATGAAGTTCCCGGCTGACCCAGATTTCCCGAAGGCAGAGGTTTGGATCTTGACACCAGGCAAGGTGCAGAGCTGGACAGACACGGTCAGATGTGGAGAGGTATTGTTCACACCTACGGACATCTCTCCCAAGTAGCCTAGCTGCGGGAGTTTCCTAGACGCAATGGACAGTCCATTTGGAAATGTTCAGGACTGGTACAGTAGAGACAAAGATTCTGCTGTCGCCGATGGTACCGTTCTTGCTATGTCAGGTGGACTCTGTCCACATGTATGGGTTCCTCCGAAGCTGCAATCAGTGGAGGCCTTTGATACACCAGAGCAAGATGGGGAAGGTGGTGAGGCTGGACTGGTGCACATTCTCCGTGTTCTTGGTGAAGCTCCTTTTCCCTTTCAGCAAAGCGTATGTCGATGCGGTTGACAAGACGGATGAGGTCACTTAATAATGATGGAAGGTCCTGACACCATTTTTTCCTCCCTGCGAGTTGTTTCCCCAGAATGTAGAGGAAAGGGGCCTCATCTTTTTCCACAAAGTTCAGTGGCAAAACTACAAATCTCTACAGCATTTTGCCCGACTATGGAATCCCCTTGGCATAGATTCCAGTGGAAGATGCACATTCAGGGTCTTTGAAAACGCTATGGAATTTGTCCAGGAAAATGTGGAAATTCCCCGGGCATTTGATTGTTCCCGTCCCGACAGTTAGCCGATGTGCCCCTCCAATTGAAAATAACAATGAAGCCCCTTGGGCGTTCTGTGGGAAATTGATTAACCATGAGTGCACGGTTTTTGTGTAATGAGGCCCCCAAAAGGCCTTGGTTTTTCCTTCAATTTGGCGGCAAAGAGGATCAGTTTGGATGAGGAGCCACGGGAAATGCAGGGGGAGGAGGGGAAAACAGCAGGATAGAGGGGATTATGACAGAAGGAATTGTGCATCGGGGACAGTACTGTTTAGCCCTATTGGGAGAAATTTTTGAGATGTTGGCCCACCATTGTCTTGAATGTCGGAAAGGGGACCGAGGGGGATCCATGGGCCAGATCAAAAAGTAATGGCGTGGGAGTGACCACTGACCCCGCAAGAGATGGTGTAAGACACAGAAGAGAGCGGAGTCTAAGGGGCCCCTGGTTTCACAGAGCCCGAACAACGAAAAAGGGGTGATTGGAAGGAACCCCCCGGGCCGGGACCCAATCGATTTGTTTTAGTGGCTGCTGGGTTGCGAAGTACCCGAAGGTATGACAGGCTCATAGTTGGGGACACAGGAAGCTCAGGGGAGGAAAACCGTTTTCCAGGACGGCGAAAGGGGAGGGAGGGAGCAAAAAAAAAGCAAGGGCCGGGGATTTAGGCAAAGGGCTTTTTAACAGATAGAGACAGATGCACTGGGAAAAAAAATTTCTAAGGCAATAAGGGCGCATAAATTCGACAAGGGTTAAGGGGGAAAGGAGGTAAAAAAGGGCCAGCGCCTGGCCCTTTAAATTTTACAGAGCCGTCACAGGCGCCCTAGAAAGCGGGAACTCGCATGCCAACCAGCACACGAACAGCAGGGAGTGAGGAGAAGTGAACACAAGCCCTGGGACTCCTCATTACAAGTGTGCCTGTGGCTGAACATGTGGGTTGCAGCTCCACACGTGTCTGGAGCAGCAGAGTATGAGACCATTGAAGAGACGAAAAATACAAATAGCAAAGTGCTGGATTATTCTGAAGGGACATCTATGAGCCCTGATTTAAATCTTATTAAACATCATTAGAAGAAGCTCTGAAGTCTAGAGAAGGCAACCTTCACACCTGAGAAAGCTGTAACAGTTTGCTCATGTGGAGTGGACCAAAATACCTGTGGACAGATGTAGAAGTCTCATTGAGAGTTACAGAAATAATTTGTAGTGACTAGCTCAAAACGTTGTGCAACAACAAAATATTAAAGGGGTGTTATTCATCCTTTGAGGCATGATAAAAAAAAGAAGATAAGACTCATGCTCACCTCCTGAATGCTTCTGTTGAGTCCGGGAGGATCTCAGTTGTAGTTGTGAACATTCATCATTTACGTGACAGGTGCAACCAACCACAGGCCACATCATCATATGCACGTGACTGCTGTGGCCTGTGTTTTGCTGCACCTGTCACGTGAATGTTCAAAACTACAGCCGGGATAGAAAGGACAGCTGCCGGGACTGAAGAGTAGCGTCCAGGAAGCAAGTATGATTCTTATCTCCTATTTTGTTATAATCCCTGATGGATGAATGAGCTTTCTTAAATCCCGGAACACCTCTTTAAGTTAAGAGTACCATTATTTTTGTCCAAGCCATTTGCATTAGGTTGAACCACATTTCTAATGCAATGTCTGATTTTCATTAGTTTATTTTTAGTTAATGTATTATTACTTTTGTCTGTTTTAAGTTAATCAGTAACCGTTGTCGGTTTTTCTTTCCTTCTTTAATGGGGGGTATCAACATTTTTGTCTACATGTGTAGCTTTAATTTAACTTTCTGTTGCAAAGACAACCACAAATTCTACTTTTGTCTGGCATTGTTTATGTCCCGTAGAAAAGCTTATGAAAAAGTGGAAAAAAATATCATACATAAAACAGTCAAAATTATAAAAAAAAGAGCCAAAAGCACTTTAAAAGTATAGAAAAACACCAGAAATAAAATTGTACTATTAATACAAAGTGCATAGTTTAAGGAGCGCTTAAAGGTTTCTTTATAAACACATTAGCCTATTTACTATTGCTGTCTAAAATTCAGATGTTGCAACCTTAGACACATTGTCTAAAAATTCCGGATTGTTCACAGTGATTCATGCTGCATGATAAATTTGGCACATCTTTAGGCTTACAGTATATCTCAAAAATGAGAACACCTCTCACATTTACGTAAATATTGTATTATATCTTTTCATGGGCCTGAAGATATGACACTTTGACACAATGTAAAGTAGTCAGTATTCAGGTTATATAGCAGTATAAATTTGAACTGCCCTCAAAATAATTCAACACACAGCCATCAATGTCTAAACCACTGGCAAAAAAGTTAAGTACACCCTGAACACTGATATTTATGTAAATATTGTATTATATCTTTTCATGGGACTGAAGATATAACACTTTGATGCAATGTAAAGTAGTCAGTGTGCAGCTTGTATATCAGTGTAAATTTGGTGTGCCCTTAAAAAAAATAACTCAACACACAGCGATCAATGTCTAAACCACTACCATCAAAAGTTAAATACACCCTGTACACTGACTAATTTACATTGTACCAAAGTCTCAAACATTCAGTGTTATCCCAAGCAAAGATATAATACAATATTTACAAAAATATGAAGGGTGTATTCACTTTTCTGAGATACTTTATATAGCTTTTTCAGACCAACTTTTCTGGCGTGACAACAGTGGTTAATGGGAGTCATTGTATATAGTATACACTACTCACAAAAAATTTGGTATATTTGACTTTTAGTTCAAATTTCAGGATGAACATAAAATTTCTTGAACATTTTTGTAAATGAACTAAATGAGACCATCTCTTAACTTTAGAATCCAACAATGAGATGAATAGCAAAATACCCAACAGGTGTTTGATCCCTTAAACGGGCAATACATTTAGGGGATCAATTTAAATTGGGATTTAAAAAGTTCTCCTCATCATGCTGTTCACATTTTGACATCATGAGACCACGACAACACCTTATAATGGGTAGCTTAATAGTGATCCCCAATAGGTGGTACTATATACTTATCTACTGAGAGGAAACCTGTATTGAAGGGGGACTTTACCTACATAATAGGAAGGGTCTTCCCACTTATCTTTATAAGGAGCATCTACACATAGGGTTTCCAGTAGATAGGTTTATTTATAGGGTCCTCTCAGTAGATACGCATCAAAGGCTACTCCAGTTAATAGGTACATAGGCCCCCAGTAGGCAACTATTTAAAGTCCCCCCCAGTAGGTATGTTTAAAGGCCCTGTAATAAGAAGCTATATAGGGTTCCCCAGTAGAAAGGTTTGAATATAGTATCCCCCTAATAGGTAGGTACATACCCCCCAGGTGAAATAGGGCCACTCAATAGGTAAGTAGGTACATAGGCCCTCCCTTGTAGTTAAGTAGGTATATAGGGTCTCATCTAGTAGGTAGGTATAAGTGGCTCTCTCTAGTAAGTAGATATATAGGGCCCCCACTGGTAGTTAGGTACATTGGATCCCAATATGTAGGTATAAAAGGCCCCACAGTAGGTAAGTAGGTACATAGGATCTCACAATAGGCAGATAGTAATGTAGGGACCCCAGTAGGTAGGTGTATAGGGCCCTTCTGATAGGTAGGTATGTAGAGCCCCCTTTAGTATGTAGATGTATAGATATAAAACTGGCATTGTCAGTTCACAGAGTCAAGAAGCAATTCAGAATGCACTGTATCTACAATTCTAATTCACTATAGAAGTTTAATGTTTTCTGACACATATTCAAGTATGTTTTTTGACAGTAGTTTGATTTCATCATAGATGAGATTTTAACCTTCTCACGTCTTTGTTATTTACCATGTTCATAAATTCTTTATAACATTTTTTAAGTTGCCAAACAGAAAAAACAGAGCTGGTATTGCGTAATTGTATTAACAATCTAGAAGTGAATTTAAGATGCTTCACACACAATATTTGTGCCACCCACACACCTCTTTCAAAACAAATCCTTTGAATCTGGTTCAGCACCCAGTCATCAGCAATTCGTTCAGCTTGTCAAATACTGAGCCAAAAGGGCATTCTAATTAGGACTGTATTCAGTACAGAGAGGCCCAATTTTAAACTTCATTTAAATTATATTCCCCTATTTTCTTGGCAAACAATACAAATCAGCATTCAAGTGTAAATTGCTTGTTGAGAATTGAAAATTGCTTTATTACTATTGTTCATATTTTTGTCCTTGAAGAGTTAGACATTGACCTATGATTTTGCAGCACAGCACTTAAACACATCCCATGTAACCTACTGCTGACAAGAAACATGATAGAAGACTCTTATAACTGTCACTTGTAATCCCAGATAAAAAAAATAAGCCAGAAACACGAAAATTTCACTGAATAATGGAAACAACACAAATCTTTAATTTATTATGTATAACTGACATGTTTAAAATACATGGATTATATTATTATTATTATTATTATTATTATTAGTAGTAGTAGTAGTACTAGTAGTACTAATAGTATTGTTACAACTAAAAATAATACTAATACTGTTATTAATATTTTCAGTAGAAGAGTGAAGAAAATGGTGAACTTTCAAGAGTACTAGCTCCCTTCTTCAGACATGGTGTTATACAAGAACTGAAAATTTACAGACTTTTTATACACAAAAGACATGGATCTTCAAAGGAACTAAGAATCCTTAAAAATAACAAAATGCAATATAAGTAGAGAAGTTATTTACAAAAGGTCAAGAAATAAACAGTCTGGAAACTTGTGAAGCGTGACAGGAGTGATCAGTAATTATTTCTCTAATCTATTTGCTATCAGGGGTGATTTGTTGAACTCACAGTTCATAGATAGTGTGACATGAAGCTGCTATGAATATTCACTCCATTTTGCAGAGTTCTAAATTTTTGCATTAACTTATATTCCATTCTTTTCTCTCCCTCTGTGTCTTAAAATGTCCCATTAAGACCATAACCTGCAAATCTTCCATGGAGTGATTTTCTCCAGAGAAATGTGCGGCCACTGGGAGATCAGTTCAGCTGTTGTTAATGGTGAACCTGTGTGAATTCATGTGCTGACTGAGTCTCTGCCCTGTTTCCCCAACATAGAGGCCTGTGGTGGAACATTGCACAAACATAGTCAGATACACCACATTGGAAGACTTGCAGGAAAATGTCCCCTTGATTGTGTGCACCTGCTGTGACTGTGGGACAGGTACACTGTCAGCGGTGTGGATGTGTCTGCAGGTCTTACACCTATTCTGCAGGCAGGGTGAGGTGCCATTTTCTGTTGGGGCCATCAGGGCGCTCCGGACAATAATACGCCGCAGGTTTGGTGGTTGCCGAAAGGAAAGGAGGGGGGGGACTGGCAATATGTCTTTGAGTCTATTGTCCTTATGTAGCACAGGTTGGAGTTCCTTGGCAATCTTTCGTAGGATCTCTAGCTGTGGGTTGTAGGTGACAACTAGGGGCGCTCGTTCTTCATTCTGGGTCTCTTTGTACGTGAGCAGACTGTCTCTGTTGATGGCTGCTGCTTTGTTTATTTGGTTATCCGTCAATTTTGGTTTGTATCCAAGTTTAAGAAATTTCATCCTCAGATCCATGAGGTGCTTGTCCAGGTCTGTCTTGTCGGAGCAAATACGATTGTACCGTATGGCCTGGCTGTAGATAATAGACTGTCTTGTGTGCTTGGGGTGGAAGCTGTCATTTCTGAGGTAGGCCGTTCTGTCTCTGGGTTTGTGGTATACTGATGTGAGTAGCCGGTGGTCTTTATTAATATTTTCAATAATTATTGCAGTTTCTATGGTGTATTATAATCTTAGGCAAAAAATTTAACAGAAAGAGAATATATTAAAGGTACTTTAACTAGGCTTTTTTTAATTTAGGATCAATTCGAATGGAAAGTGATCACTTATACTTTCCCACTTACCAGGCTAATATTATCCATTATTTATTTTTTTTTCAAATAAATATACAGTAGTACAGTCTCTGGTGGACTTAGAATCAACTTAACATCTGCTTCTAGGTATAGGAATCCCATCTTTATCAACAAATGGGATCAATAAGCATATGGGAAGAAAAAAGCAATTTGGAATTCTTAAATAAAAAGCTAAGTGAACAAATTAAAATCACTAAAACCTTTCAGCATGAAAGTGATTTTGCTGTGAACGAGAAATAGCTTCAAAAAACCATAGAGATTTCATTTTCATATTTAAAGAAAGAAAACACAAACAATTTACAAGGGGTTTGACAGACTTTAGAGAGAACAAGGCATATGTTTTTATTGGGGACAAAACTGTAAGAAAAGAGCTTGATATCAACTTTTCCTCCACAGAGACAGATATATCCGAGACAGACAAAAATAGTTTTGTGAGGGGAGCAAAAAAATGAACCTAGAGCGAGAGGTAGAGGTGGAAGGAATAGGAGAATAACCTCAGCAGGAGGCAGTCAACATTTTTAAGAGGAGACAACAAACTATCCCCTAAGGAACAGGAATCATCCAAAACTAAGGATGTGTATCCCAAATTCCAAACCTACCCAGAGTAACACTCTGTCATTTAAATGATGCTATTAATATATTAGATACACCTCTTAGTGATCATGAGCTGGCAGTCCTACAAAAAGGCTATAATTTTTCTTCACTTTTAATTGCAACATCTTTTTAGCATTGGTATAAATGTTTCCAAGATGGTCTAACTTTTAGAAATGATTTAATGTATTTCTACTAATATCGATTGAATACTTATAATATAACACATGGTTTATATAATATTTTACATAAATGAGGTTTTGATTTCATTCTTTGCAGTAATAATTTAGTTATTCCTAATCTTCATTTCTCTATTCAATATCTGCATTCTTGTTTGATGCTATAAGGGGATAATAGTTGTAGTGTAGTGTGTTCGATTCTATCCCATCATGCTTTTAAATTCTGTGTTTTGTACTTATACCCACTATGCTGTAAACAAGGGCAGTGTAGCCTGAAATGCATATTGTGTGGTTCGCCATGTGATTTTACTTTACGGATGCACTGAATATTTTTAATGGATTACTAATAAAGGTCTTTCTTTAGTTTTCCGTACAGTGCTGGATAAAACTTTTTCTTAAGGCCTTAAGCCTTAAGCCTACCAGGCGTCAGCCTCTAGTGGTGACATAAGCAGTGCAATGATGTCACATTAACGTGCCACCTATACAGGGCTTCACTAAAAGACAGCCGTCCACTCATTGCGAGAGAGAGGTGAGTTGTTTTTTTTTTAAGTAATATGGCCCTAGCTACCTACAGGCTACCTAACATGGGCAGTAACTACCACCAGCCTACCTAACTTGGGCCATAACTACCAACAACCCCCTAATTTGGGGCCCAATTAAATACAGTTCCCAAACTGGGCGCCTTTTAAAAACCTACAGCTTACCAAAAAGGGGGCCCCAACTACCCTACAGCCTACCCAATTGGGGCCCAAATATCAAATCCCTAACTGGGTCATAACTGGGGAGCGATTTTTAATCGACAAAGTTGAAATGGGCAGGTTTTTGGTTTTGTCGGCAATTTCAGTTTTACGCGTAATTTAGGTAGAATTGCCTTAATCTATTGCTATGTCCCCTTTTTTGGCGTTCCTGTCTTTTGGCAGCCAGCAAATAGTTAGAGATAGAGCAGGGTGAGTGGGTTGTGCCGCATGACGTAGTGTATGGTTTCATTGGCGGGAAAAAAAATCACTGACTCGTTTTGCATAAAAAGCTTTCCTGTTCAGTATCATTTGTATCAGTGTGTTCAAAAAGAACGGACATGGTTAGCCTCCCCTCAAAAAAGCTAGCTCAGAGAACAGTTCTTTTTTTCTCCGGGGAAAAACTATACTTTTAGCTGTGAACATTAGAAAAGGGTTTGATTGAGAATTTCAATTCTTAGTTAGTTAGGCTGGGGGATTTTTAAAAAGAAGATCTAGGTGTACAGCCGCGGGGAAGGGGGGGGGGGGGGGGGGTTGTACGGGTGAACACAAACAGGCGGGGTTTTGAAAGGAGAGTGTTATATTGTGCAGCCCAGACAGCTTTAAAACTGTATTAAAAAGGTTTTTTTTTTTCCCTTTTTTGGGTAAAAATAGTACCTTGTATTTTGTGCAAACCCGTTTTGTTAAAGCCACCTTGTACTTTATTAGGTTTCGCACTTTTTTAGTAAATGAGGTGCTTTCATAGGTGCAAAAAAACCTTTTATTTCCCTACACGTTTAATTAGGTTTTTTTTCATTTTGTGCAGCCCGTTTTGTTCAAAGACCCACTTGTTTTCATTAGGTTTTAGCCCTTTTTTGTAAGCAGGTGTATTTCTAGGTGCAAAAACCCCCTTTTATTATCCGTTCAGTTTTTTAATTTGGTTTTTTTTTATTTTGTGCAAAAGTTTTGTTCAAAGACCCCTTGTACTTTTTTAAAATACAGAAATTTGTAGTAATTGCAGGTGTTTTTAGGTGCAAAAACCCCTTTTTTATCCTAATTTTTTATTTGGTGTTTTTTTACTTTTGGGGGTCATTTTTATTCAAAGCCCCCGTACTTACATTAGGGTGCAGGGAAATTTTTTTTGTAATTGTGGATTTCAAAGGGGCAAAACCCCCCTTTTTTTTTCCCTAACCCCAAATTTTAATTAGGTGTTTTTCCTTTGGGCGGTATGATTGTTCAAAGACCCCTCTTGTACTTATTTAAGTACAGAAATTTGCTAGTAATTTAGGTGTTTTTATAGATGCAAAAAACAGTTTGTTATCCCATATCTTTTTTAAAAAGTTGTATTTTTTTTGGTGCGGCCCCGTTTTGTTCAAAGGCACCTTGTACTTAAATTTGATACAGAAAATTTTTGTGGTAATGCTGTTGTATTTATTGATGCAAAAAAAACCTTTTATTATCCGTTAACCCTTTAATAGTGTTTGCATTTTGGTTCGCCCCTTTTTTTTTTAATTGCACCTTGTACTTACATTTGGATAAATAAATTTCGTAGTTACTGTTGGTGTATTTTCTTTGGTGCAAAAACCACGTTTGTTATCCGTATAATTTTAAATAGCTGTATTGCACGTGGTCGGCCTAGTTTTTTCAAATAAGCCAGTTGTACGACAATTGTGATAGAAAAATTTTCTAGCACCTGTTCTCGTTTGTCATTGCTGCAAAAAACGTATTTTCTCAACCGTTTATCTTCTGAATAGTTTGATTTTGCTCGGTGAATTTCAGTTTGGTGCAGATAGAGCACTTGTATGATAGTTTATTGAAAACTATCAATTCCTAGTCCAACTGGGCAGTTGTAAATCTTTGGGACTGAAGGAAGAACACTGTTGATTTTGTCTTACAGTTCTTCCACCAGACCGCATTTCACAGGTATTTGCTAAAACAATTCAGTTTCTATTCCCAGTTGGCTGTACGAAATTTGGGGATTTAAGAATAGCTGTGATCTGCCGTCTTTCAAAGGAGACTGTCAAAAAAATCTTCCATACCTTCTTAAATTTTTATCTTTCTGAACATGGAGCGAAATTGCAGGTGGTAAGCGAGCAAAGAAGAGTGTGGAATGGAGGTAGAGGTAGAGGGGAAAGGTGCTCCTTCCAGTGTGGCGACAACACGCAAGCAGCGGATCGTCAGTTGCAGGCCGTCAGGCCTGTCATCGCTGGGTCAGGGCCCTGTGAATCTCAGTAACGAAACAGCAATTTGCCAATTGTTCTTCAGTGGTTAATGCAACCTACATCCAGCAGTCTTACCTCCCCGTCCTCCCAGTCACGGCCACAAATGTCAATGTCCAGTTCAACTAAAATGGCGGTTGAAAGACTCATTTTTCCTGCACTTTTTAATCTGTGGGTCAGACAGGTTTTGGGGTCATGCTGCGGTTCAGGACAGGTATAGTCAATGTCCAGTTCAACTAAACTGGTGGTTGAAAGACTCCTTTTTCAGGCACTTTTTAAATCTGGGGGTCATGCAGGTTTGGGGCTCATGCTGTGGCACAGGACAGGGATAGTCTATGTCCAGTACAACTAAAATGGTGGTTCAAATACTCCTTTTTCCGGCACTTTTTAATCTGTGGGTCAGACAGGTTTAATGGTCATACTGTGGTCCAGGACAGGTATAGTCAATGTCCAGTTCAACTAAAATGGTGGTTCAAAGACTCCTTTTTCCGGCACTTTTTAATCTGTGGGTCAGACAGGTTTAAAGGTCATGCTGCGTTCCAGGACATGGATAGTCAATGTCCAGTTCAAGTAAAATGATGGTTCAAATAATACTGACTTCTTGCACTTTTTAATTTGTGGGTCATGCAAGCTTAAGGGTCATGCTGTGGTACAGGACCGGGATAGTGAATAGTCTGTGACTTTAATGGTCATCGGCGATAATCTATTATCGACTATCGGATATCGGCATGATAATTGACGATATCGACTATCGACCTGATGACGATAGTCGACGTAATCGCTCATCACTAGTCCTAACTACTAACAGTCTATCTAACTGGGGCCCTAACTACCTACAGCATACCTAACTGGAGCCCTAACTAGCTATAGCCTACCTAACTGGAGCCCACCCAGAAACTACCTACAGCATACCTAACTGGAGCCCACCAACACCTACCAGCAGACTACCTAACTGGGACCCTTAATGGCTACAGCCTACCAAACTGAAGCCTACCTTACTGGGATCCCTCTATCAACTACCTATCTGGGGTCCACCTACCTACTTGGGGCCCATCTACATACTTGGGGCCCTCCTATCACCTAACTACTAAGGACCCACTTACCTAAATCATTTATTAATTTATTGATAATCTAAACATGGATATTCACAGTAATGATTATAGTACTTGCCTATTTTAGGATTCTCAATAAATAAATGATTAAAAAATTTTTTATGTGGGGTGGATATTGTATGTGGGTTGGTGGGGGGTGGAGGGAATATGGATGGAGCTACTTAGCCATGTGTCTATGATATGTTAGAATGTGAAAAATGTTTAAGACAAACAGATATGTGAGACAGAAAGTTGTGTGAGAAAGATATGTGACTCTTGGTATTGGGTACTACACAATACAGTTCTGATTTGCACACTCTATTATGTGGTAAAATGCGTACATTTATGTCCAAAAGGCCTAAAAATGAACAAGTAATATTTTCATGTACAGTAGCTGTAGGGTGGGCCCCCAAGATCAACATTCTTGTTTTGTGGATGGGTACTCCAGAGAGATTTAAAGCATTTGTGGAGTATCTCAATATCCATAATAATCTGGGTTTGTGGTTCACGTTTAACATCAATCAGTATGCATTACCTTTTTTGGACATCATTATCCAAAAAAACGATTGGAGACCTCCGTTTAGCAGAAGGTGGTGGCCACATATTCCCTCCTTAGGTGGAACAGTAATCATCCTGTCACCTTTAAGAGTGGGATTTCAAAGATTTAGTTTTAGATGGCAGGAATTGTACTACTGTGAGGGAATATAACAGACAGACTGGACTTTTAAGTAGGTGTTTCCAAGAAATAGGATACCCAGATAAAATCTTGAGGAATTCCTATAAACATGCTGTGTCATTAGTCGTGAATCCGTACTTACTATTAAGGCTACCCTGAAGAATACTGGTGATTCTGTTTTAAAATTGATAAGGGATTTTGAAGGAGCTTTCAGCATAATTTGGGAAATAATCACAAAGAACTGGCAGATTTTGGAACTTGACCCTTACCCTATAAATGAAGTAAGTGAATATCCACACATTACATACAAGAGAGGCAAAAGTCTGAGAGATCAACTTGTTCATTGCCACTTCAACCCTCCCAAGGGTCCCACCATGTTACTTGGTCAATAACCTCTAGTTTGTTACAGGTGCACTGGTTGTGTGGCTTTTCTTAAAACTGTTAAATCTTTTCATAGCAAGGTTCTCTTCATAGATTTTCAAATCAGTTATTTCATGAACTGCAAAACCAAGGTAGTCATCTAAAATGCCACATGTTGTTGCAGTTTGGAGAATGTCGTAAAGAACATCAGGAAGTTTTGAAGGCGAGTTGGTGAACATACTAATGACATCTTCCACAATAGAAATACCCCAGACACATTACTTCAATGCATGGTGGAGATCTTAAAAAAATCACATTTAATGGCCATTTATTTGATGAAACCCCCTTTTAAGGGTGGAGACTGGGACAAAAATCTATTAGAGAAAGAAGTTTTTGCATTTTTAAATTAAAAACTACATCTTCCAATGGCCTTAATGAACTACTTCAAATTTATTTTGCTACATATAATTATATCTGCCCATTTGTAGTCCCTTTGAGTGGGGATCTATTTTTCTTTAACCATCATAGCTACTCCTGTAGGCCACAGGCCAGACTGTGGAACATGCAAGTAAGCAGCACAGGTGACATAATGTGATAATGCTATTATGCCACCTACACCACTGCTTCTTCTAGGATATAAGCTTCAAATTGACTACTTTAAACCTGTGGCCTATTAGATGCCGGGAGAAGTATCCTGATGCAGACACCGTGAAGATGTTATGCTGCTTGCGCCAGTTCAGCTGGGATAAAATAAGGTTTTATTTATTTTTTATTACCAGAATGGGAACTCTGTTAGGAATGGGTCTTCTATATACCTTCCTACTTAGGGGTCTATATACCTACCTATTGGTGACTTTCATACCTACTTACTTACTGTGGAACCTATATACCTACCTACCTACCTGATAGAAGACCTATATACCTACATACTGTAGAGTCTATGTACCTACCTACCTACTGGCATTTATAACTGCATACCTTATGGGGGTTCTATATATTTACCTAATGGGCGGCCTATTTACCCACTTATCCACCTAATAGGAGCTTTTATACCTACCTACCTACCTAATTGGGGGACTATATACCTTCTTACATACCTTATGGGGGTCTACAGGCTCGGACTGGCCCATCGGGGAGTCAGTGAAATCCCAGGTGGCCTCTGAGCTCTGGTGGACCCTGGAGGTACCACTGCTATCACATTGGGCACGGCCTACGCATCCTGCCTCAGAAGGCTCAGGGCCTGTGTCCTGAGCATTCAGACGCAGGGCCTGGGAATCGAGAGCTAATATCCTCGATTCCCAGGACTGTGCTGTCTTAGCGGGGCAGAGTGCTGCCAGCGCTCTGCTTTCCATAATTCAACCTAAATTTTTTAGGCCTAGCGGCTTTGAGGCCTACCAGGGGCATCCGCCTGTTTATAAATTGAAAAATGTGAGTTCGTTAAAAGCGAATGGGGCCCAATAAACAATCATTTTTTTTTGGCAGCCAAACTATTTGGCCCGGCTTCACAGAAAGCCTGCCAGCCGCCCGTGACGTCGGGGGAGCGAGAGAGGTGAGTTTATTAGCTTTTTTTAAGCTACCTATAGCCTACCTAACTGGGACCCTAACTACCCACAGTCTACCTAGCTAGAGCCCATCTACCAGCTACCTACAGTGTACCTAACATGGGCCCACCACCTACCTACAGCCTACCTAACTGAGACCCTTTTTTTTTTTTTTTAAACTACCTACATGGGGGCCCTGACTACAAGGGGGGGCCCAGGCTACCTACATGGGGGGCCCTGGCTACCTACAGGGAGGCCCTGGCAATCTAAGGGGGCCCTGACTACAAGGGGGGTTCTGGCTACCTACAGGAGGGCCCTGACTACAAGGGGGGCCCTGTCTACCTATAGGGGGGCCCTGACTACAAAGGGGGCCCTGACTACAAGGCGGGTTCTGGCTACCTACAGGGGGTCCCTGGCTACCTACATGGGGGCCCTGACTACAAGGGGAGCCCTGACTACAAGGGGCTACCTACAGGGGGCCCTGACTACAAAGGGGGCCCTGACTACAAGGAGGGCCCTGGCTGCCTATAAGGGGCCCTGGCTACCTATAGGAGGGCCCTGACTACAAGAGGGGCCCTGGCTACCTGCATGGTGGGCGCTGGCTACCTATAGGGGGGCCCTCTCTACAAAGGGGGCCCTGACTACAAGGGGGGGCCCTGGCTACCTACAGTTGGGCCCTGGCTACCTACAGGGGGGCCCTGACTACAAGGGGGCCCTCACTACAAGGGGGGCCTTGGCTACCTACAGGGGGCCCTGGCTACCTATAAGGGGGCCCTGGCTACATGGGGGGCCCTGACTACCTATAAGGGGGCCCTGACTACCTATAAGGGGGCCCTGGCTACCTATAGGGGGGCCCTCTCTACAAAGGGGGCCCTGACTACAAGGGGGGGGCTCTGACTACCTACAGGGGGGCTCTGGCAATCTAAGGGAGCCTTGACTACCTACAGGGGGCCCTGACTACAAGGGGGCCCTGGCAACCTACAGGGGGCCCTGACTACAAAGGGGGCCCTGAATACAAGGGGGACCCTGGCTACCTACAGGGGGGGCCCTGGCTACTTACAGGGGGGCCCTGACTACAAGGGGACCCTGGCTACCTACAGGGGGGCCATGGCTACCTATAGGGGGGCACTGACTACAAGGGGGACTCTGGCTACCTACAGGGGGCCCTGGCAATCTAAGGGAGCCCTGACTACCTACAGGAGGCCCTGACTACAAGGGGGTTCTGGCTACCTACAGGGGGCCCTGACTACAAGGGGGGCCCTGACTACAAGAGAGGCCCTGGCTCCCTACAGGGGGGCCCTCTCTACAAAGGGGGCCCTGACTACCTACAGGGGGGCCTGGCTATCTAAAGGGGGCCCTGGCTACCTAAATACTAAGGGGGCTCTGACTACCTACACACTACCTAAAGGAGGCCCCTAACTACCTGTATACTACCTAAAGGAGACCCCGAACTGTCTGTATACTACCTAAAGGAGACCCCTAACTGTCTGTATACTTCCTAAAGGAGACCCCTAACTGTATAGTACCTAAAGGAGACCCCTAACTGCCTGTATAGTACCTAAGGAGACCCCTAATGCCTTTTAAAATACTACTAAAGGAGACCCTAACTGGCTGTACACTACCTAAGGAGGCCCTAACTGCCTGTTACAAACCCTAAAGGGGGTATCTAACTGCTTGCGCCTATATAAGGGGACCCTAACACCTACAGTTCCCTTTAACTGGGGGAAACCACCTACCCCCAGCCAAATTTAAATTTGGGGGTCCCCAACCTAACTGTAGCCTACTACTTTCCTAACGGGGGCCTGCTTATCTACCTTTGGGCTATTTACCTACCACACCTGTGGCTAGGTACCCCCCAGCCTACCTGGGGCTGGCCCTCCATATCCCGCGGGGCTAGCTACCTAAAGGGCCCATTTACCTGGGGCCTTCCCCACCCCAACCCTTAGGATACTAGGCCTCTAGTTTTGGCTTGTACCCGCTCTCCCACCCTGGGAAGTTTGTACAGAGGTGGGAATAGGTAAAGAGATGCTGGAAAATTGAGGATTCTAAGATATTTGTGTGTTTAAATTTCTGCAAAGGTGAGTGGTGGCCGGTTCAAGTCATCATGGCGGGTGGAAGATGCAGAAAAAAGGGAATAAGAGAAATATAAGAGGAAGAAAATTTATTTAGAGTTTCCGGTGAGTTCCTGATTTCAGGGTTATTTTTTATATTGTAATGTGATGGTGACCTGAGCTGGTGTTCTGACCACTATGTGGTCTTTAATATGGCGGTGTTTAGGTTATACTGAGCGGTGTCTGACCTCATGTGGTCTTATTGGTGGTGTTGTAGGTTTTACCTGAAACTGTTTCTGACCTCTATGTGGTTCTATATGGCGGTGTTGTAGGTTACCCTTTCCCCGACCATGGGGAAAATGATTTTGTTTTACTACTTTTAAAACCCTTTTGTGGCTCTATATGCAGTGTTGTAGGTTATACCTGAGTTGGTGTCTACGTCTATGTGGTTCTATATGGCGGTGTTTTATGTTATACATGAAGGTGTCTGATTCTCCATGTGGTCTCTAAAATGGCGGTGTTGAAGTTATACTGAAGCTGGGGTATGATCCATTCGGTCTCTATATGGCGACGTTGTAGGTTATATCTGAATGTGTCTGACCTCTAGTGGTTTATATGGCATGTTGTAGATTATACCTGAGCTGGTCTGACCACTATGTAGTCTCTATATGGCGGGTTTAGGTTATAAACCCGAGTTGGTGTCTGAACCTCTATGTGGCTCTATATGGCGGTTTGTAGGGTTTTACCCGAGCTGGTGTCTGACCTCTATGTGGGCTCAATGATTTATAGTATGTGAGTGGTTACCCTACCCCCTTATTGGGTGTATAAACCTGAGCAGGTTATCAATGTGTCCATTGAAGGGAGGAACCACCTGGACCCTATGTGGCATAGGGTTTTTAAACTTCTACCCCCTATTCCATATGGGTGTTATTAATGGGTTAGGCAGGAATTCCCAAGAGAAACACTGAGGAGGATTATTTATTATGGGAAAAATTTTCTGACAGGAACTGAGGAGGATATGTATGTGGACATGGAGGGGGAATTGTAGTGGTGGAGGGATATGATGGAGCTAAATTAGCCCTGTGTCATGAATATTAGACGACAGATTGTGGAAAAGAAGAATGGGACTACTACACAGTAAAAGTTCTGTTTGCACACTGTTTATGTGGTAAAAGGGCTGTTTATGTCCGAGAGGCCGTAAATTTCATGTACGTAGGGTGGCCCCCCAAGATCAACTCCCCTGTGGGCCCCCGACCCCCCAGGCCACCACTGGTCTGTCCACTATGTGGTCTACATATGGCATTATTGTAGGTTATATTGGTGTTTGTATAGTGACAGCATACACTTTTTTCCTGATTGTAAAGTGAGTGAACACCTATCCCTGACCCTGATGATTAGGGGGTTTCACTTTTACTTTCTTGACTGTGCTTATAGTGTGTTATTAATGGTGAGAGTGTGACCAAGAGGATACTTATGCAGGCCCGATGGGAATGAGGGATATGAATGGAGCTATACATATGATATGTTAGAGTATGATAAATTTGTAAGACAAACAGACATGTGAGACATATACTGTAGATATGTGAGACAGGCAAACAGGAGAGACAAATGTGTGAGACAGACAGACGTATGAGACAGACAAACGTGTGAGATAGATAGATGTGTGACTCACTTGGTATTGTGTACTACACAATAAAAGTTATTTTTGCAACACCTATGTGGTAAAATGACAACCCCCATGGCCCCAGTCCCCATTAGCACTGTGAACCCCATACTTAACTAGTGGAGGGGAGGGATTATAAAGCTAATTATCTTCCTAAGTGCGGTCAACTTACCTAAAAGGGGGTCTATTTATCTTCTTACCTGATTTGTTGTACATTCCTACTACATTGGGGGTTTTCCTACTTATTATATGGGGACACAAAAGAAGGCTAAAACTAGGTACATAAATGAGAGCCCCAAAGTCATCTGGGGATACTTCTACTGTTTTCTGGTACTTTACCATTTGGAGTGTTATAGATTGAGAGTTTGTACAGAGGTAGGAATAGGTAGGGAGGTTCTGGAGAAGTGAGGAGTCTAAAATATTTGTGTGGTAAATTCTGCAGAGAAGATTAATGACTGGAAGAAGTTGTCATGTTGGTCTGGATTGAATGGACAAAATAAAAAAGGGAAAGTGAACTATTCCAATCAGAAAAGATGTTTCCTGTGATTTTGTTCCTGTATTGGATCAGTGCTATATTGACTGTCATGTGATGGCAAACTGAACCAGTATCTGATCATTAGGTGGTTACTAGATGGCATTATTGTAGATTATATTGGCGCTTTTATAGTGGCAACATGGACCTGCCCCTGATTGTAAAAACAAGAGCACACCTATTCCTGACCCTGTTATTAGTGGATTGCATGGGCCAGTGTTACGTTCTTACTTACGTTGATGTTGTTTATTCTAGAAATTGATGAAGTGTGTGACTAATGCAAAATTCAGGGGCAGATTTTGTATGTGGTCTGGTGATGATTTTGTGGTCCATTAACCATGTTCCTGCCATTATCTGCCTGCTGGCCCATCCCCTACATCATCTGTGAGTCTATCTAATAGAATTAGTTCATAAAAGCTTCGTATAATTATTGCTTACAACTACTGGTTAACTTCATTATAACAACTGAAATTGTTGTATCAGTATGGAAGCCATTTGAGGTAGGATGAGTGCTGTCTTGTTCAGGAGAGAACAATTAAAAACGTTGCCCAGAGCCTTGAGATAGCTCAAGTTGCTGCATTAGTAAGATAGTCTCCTGTAGGACATGAAGATGAAGCAATGATTTACTTTACAGATAATATCACAGCACAGAAAGGTATCTCACCTTTTTTCATACTTTCCCATGGCTTTTGTTGTGATCTAAAAACAGATAACATGGAAAGCTGTGATAT
Source organism: Phyllomedusa bahiana (assembly GCA_025379985.1). Lineage (NCBI taxonomy): Eukaryota > Metazoa > Chordata > Amphibia > Anura > Hylidae > Phyllomedusa > Phyllomedusa bahiana. The sequence continues at coordinate 43,815 of JAODAL010006048.1, forward strand.
CACCTTCAAGTTAAATTTTGCTTCATTTGCATACATTACAAACAGAGATAAAAACAAGTCAAATAATTATTCTTTATCTTTATATAGCTTTGTATCTTATATATTTACATTAAAATTCATTATAACACATGGAGAACAAGTAGAACTGTAAGCATGCCAGAAAGGACCTCATCACAAGAGTAATATTCTTAAACATTTTAAATTGACTTCAAAAGCTTTGACAGCTCTAACAAAGATGGCTTTAGATGAGTAACCTGACCCATTTATTCATAAATAAAGCTCTGACGGTAAAGCAGGAACATTGTGTGCAGAACGAGCCAGCCCAAGTTTTATAGATAAAGATCTAAGAAATCCAACTACTGAACAGTGTCCTATATAGCCAGATATAAGCATTGCCTTAAAGGATTTTTGGTAGACCTCCCAAAAAATGGTTTTCATGGGGTTTTAGTCATTTTCCTGTGATGTGTTTTGAGCAGTACAGTAGTATTTTCTGTTTGAAAGTTGTTTAACTTAGTCCTGTAAGACTAGGTCTACACAGCTAGTGTCAAAATGCTGTCCAAAATCCGACAACATTTTGACATTACGGGAGCATGGCAGGACCATGTTTTGGCGCATATTTGCGCAATAGCAACGGTCGGTTTTCGGATTAGCCATCAGCCACGTACACTTTAATGTATGGGAATCCGACGGCAATCCGGAGGAACCCGGCACGATATACATGTTGTATATTTCACCGGATTTTAAAACCAAAGGTAAAAATTCCGTGCTGTGTAGACTACAGCACAGATTTTTTTATTGCTGTCTATGCAGCACAGTGTACCATTTTAGCAGATTGAATTTTGGCAGATTCAAAATACTGAATTAGTCGAAAAATTAGATGGAAAACCTGTTCCCTGTAGACCTAGCCTAAGACTGCAAGTCCCAGGATGCTTTTCTGTGCTTTGAGTGTGTGTGCATAGTGTTTCTGTTTTTTTACAGGTTTCGCTTGTCATACCAATTAAACTATGTTGAACTAGCATTGGATCTTTTTTTAATGAAGAGGTCAACGTGGGATGTTGTCAGGGAATGTTCATTAAAATAAAATGTTTTAATGTTGTTTCAGTGTTTTTGTTTTTTTACCATTTTAGTCCAGAGTTAGTAATGGAAGCTGTGGGTTGTAATTTTTATGGCGGGAAGAAACCAATATCCATGGACCTTTCAATCTTTATGTATTAGCCTGTGTCTGTCAGTTTTACCTTGGTTGATTTTGAAAAATGGGTGGGAATCCAACTTAATTTTCTTTTGCATCATTTGTTTCCATTTTGATTTTTAATAAACAAATTGAGTCACATTACACCATTGAGAAAAAAACAGCAAACTGGGAACAATTTGTTCATTTTCACTTAGGGGTGTACTCACTGTTGCCAGTGGTTTAGACACTGATGACTGTTATACAAGCTGTACACTAACTACTTTTCATTGTATGAAAGTGTTATACCTTCAGTCTTGTCCCATGAAAATATATAAAACAATATTTCCAAAAATGATAGGTCTCAAAGTTACACAGGGGAGTACTCCTGTCCGCCTGGATCATCAAAAAATCGTTAATGGCCTTTCTCTGTTCATACAGTCAGTCCAACATGTGCAGGCTGGAATTACAACGGGTGGAAACATCGCATATCAGAGTGTGTTGGGGAAGGCCGTTCTGTCGCTGCAACTCAAGGAGGGTGTTCCTGGCTTTGTAGGAATGGATGAAGTGCATGCAGTTTCCTGACCATTTTCAGAATCTTCAGAAGATCGGTGGAAGACTTCAGTAACCTTTTCACAACCAGATTGAACACATGCGCCATACAGGGCACATGGACCATCCATCCTCAGTGCAATGCGGACACCATGTTCCTCCCATTGTCCGTCACCATGGTTCCGATTTGCAGTTGGCGAGGAGAAAGCCACACATCGATTTCTTGCTGCATGACGGGGAGCAGTTCCTCCCTGTGTGACTTTGTTCGCCGAGGCAAGCCAGGTGTAGAACTGCGTGACACCGCTGTGTCCTATACATGTGGTATGATGGAGCAGTACTTGTGGAGGCTGAGATGGTGGTGGTGATGGAGGAGTAGGAGGCGGACATTGGCGCAGGAGCCGAAGTTTGACAACGTGGAGGAGAAAGCGGCGTTCCCCGAAAAAGTTGTTGGTGGGGGGCCGGGGGGAAGGGAAAAGCAATTCCCCCAAATTTGGGCCGTAAAGGACATGTAGGGGCCCCTGAAGTAGTAACAGCCCCAGACTTTTTCCCGCGTGCGTGCCCTTGGAAAAAACCAAAAATAAGCTAAAAAGGACTGGCCCCACTTTTTTTAAAATTTTTTATGAAGTGTAGTACTCCCTTTTTTGGGAAAAATAAATTACGGTTGGGAAACTTTTTCCATCTCGGCTCGGCACAACCATTATTTTCTCTAAACCGGTGCAGGTCCACATTTGGAAAGGGGGGGGACTGCAGTACCAAAAACTTGGACGTAGCACGGTCAGCTTCTGCCCTTAGGATGGTTGGAGGGCATATTGTTGTCTCTTTGAAAAACCCCCTCGCTGAAGGGACTGCTCTGGCGCCATGAGTAGCGGGGAAAGGCGGGAAACCCATCTAGCCCGGGAGATGATATCAAAGGGGGAAACAGCCCCCTTCTGCAGAGGTGGGGGGAACCTTGCCCCGGCTGCAATGGAATGGTGCCACCGGGGCGCTGCTGCTGCTTTTCCCTGCGGTGGCAGGATGGCCCCACTTTGAGCCATTTTTCCCCGGGCCCCCACCGGTGGTGATGCTGTTGGGTTTTGACGCAGGGGCCGGGGTTTCCCAATGTTAGCTCCCTGGCCACGCTTCACTTTCTCCCCACGGATTTAAAATATCCCCATATTCGGTCCTCCGGTGTTTTTAGCAAAGAACTGCCACACCGCCGAGTAGCTGTTTTTTCCGAAAAACGCTACGCATGAGTAAATTTAACTACCCCCGGGCTGCCTCGCTGAGCCCCTGTCCCGCTACGTTCTTGGAGGGGTTTTTTAAACCTGGGGGCCCGCTTGGCTCCCGCCCTCACCTGTGCTATCCTGGGGACTCAGGGCCCAAAACAACCCATTTGGGCTGGTGCCCCGGGCTGCTTAAAGGGGCAAGTTTGCCCCCTCTTCCCCTGACGATGATGAAGCCCTTGCCTCCCCCGGCCCCCAAAGTGCGGTCGGCTATTTCATATTTTTTGTTTCATCTCACTGCGGGTTCCTCATCACCTTTTCTTGGTATGCAGAGGGGCTGACCCCACAACATGGAAAACCCCCCATGCCTCTCAACATCTATTTCTTTTCCGGCCCCCCACTGCAAGAAGCAGGGGATATTGGCCCCTTTCTTCGGGTGCCCAAATAGCTGCTGACTGCCCTCCTCAAATTGTTCATCCTCGCTAATGTGGCGCTTTTGCCCGACCAAAATAGTAGATTTGGCTTGAAAGGGGAACCCGGGTTGGGCAGAGGCGGGTTGAGGACAGGGGAAGGCCCCTTTACCCCCCCCTCCCGGGGCCATGCCAATTTTTAAAAAAAGGGTTTTGTCTGAAAGTTCCACCCACTCTTGGCTTGGGTTGTCAGATGTCATTGGGAGGGAAATGGATGACCTTTGTCAAAAACCCAAACAAGAAAACCCCTTTTGGGGGGGGTGAAAAAGAAAACCGGGGCCCTTTGATTGGGACACCCGGCCCGTTGTGGCCCCCCGGGTGGGCCCCTGCTGCGACGTCCCCTTGCTGTGGGTGCGACCCGGATGGAATGTTTGTGCCTTGCCACTCGAAAGGGGAAGAGCCTCCCACCTCTCTTTTCTGACATACTGTTTGGGTTTTAAAAAAGTAAGCCTGTTTAAAGAAATATTGTATATGATTAAAACACACCTGTATTTGACTCCAAATGAACCCACTAAGAAGCTTGGGTAATCCTTGGATAAAATTGCGCTCCACAAATGGGCAGGAAAAAATTTTTTGTATGTTTCCGTTTAAAAACTCTGGTTTTATTTTATGAATTTAAAAAGGGAAAAACAGGTTAATTAAACCTTTGGATATGAATTTTGCCCCAGAACTTCTTCTGTGGCGGGTGAAAAAAAAAGTTTCTTTTACTGCGTACAACTGAGAAAAAAAACTTAGTTAACCCTTGGGGTGTTTAAATTTTGGCCCAAAAAATTGAGGAAAAACCCAAAAACTCGAGCTTTTTAGCGTGTTCCCAAAGGGGTTTTTTACGCTACACAAAAAAAAGGAAAACTTGTTTAATTTAACCCTTCCCCCTTGTGAAATTATGTCAGGAAAAAAATGTCTTTTTTTTTCGGTGAAAAAGAGGTTTATTTTATCCCCCAACGAAAAAACAATGGGTTAAATTTAAACCCCGGGTGTAAATTGCGCCAAGCAATTGAGCAACCCCAAACTAGCAGCTTTTTTAGCGTGTTGCAATTTCCGTTTTTTTTTTTCGCTACACAAAAGAAGGGAAAACTTTTTAAAATTTAAACCCTTGGGTTGGAATTATGTACAGAAAAAATTAAATTTTTTTGGGGGTGAAAAAAACGTTTTTTTTTATTTACCCCAACAGCAGAAAAACCTTTAATTTAAACCCCCTGATTAAATTGCCCAAAAATTGAGAAACCCCCAAAAAATAGCAACTTTGTAGGTGTTAAAATGGCTGTTTTTACGCTACACAAAAAAGGGAAAATTTGTAATTAACCTTGCTTGTGATTATGTACGGGAAAAATGTATTTTTTGGCGGTGAAAAAGACTTTATTTTTGCCCCCCAACACAGCAGAACAACCTTAAATTTAAACCCCCTGGATGTAAATTGCACCAAGCAATTGAGCAACCACAAAAGCAGTTTTGTACTGTTACAATGGCGTTTTTTTACTACACAAAAAGGGGAAAAACTTGAAATTAAACCCTTCGCTTGGGGAAATTTGCTACGGGGAAAAAATGCTTTTTTTTGGGGGTGAAAAGACGGTTTTTTTAGTCACCAACAGCGAACAACGCTTTAATTAACCCCTGGATGTAAATTGCTAAAAGAAATTTGAGCAACCACAAACTAGCACTTTGTAGCGTGTTACAAGGGCGTGTTTTTTACGCTACCAAAAAGAAAAAATTTTAAATTTAACCCTTTTCGCTGTAATTATCACAACAAATGCTTTTTGGGGGTGAAAAACTTTATTTTAGTACCACAGCACAGAAAAACCCTTAAAATTAACCCCCTGGATAAAAAATTGCGCCAAAAAATTTGAAAAAACCACAACTAGCACTTTGTAGGTGTTACAATGGGTTTTTTTACGTAAACAAAAAGGGGAAAATTTTAATTAACCTTCGCTTTGAATTTGCTACAGGAAAAAATGTTTTTTTTGGGGTTTTTAAAATCCCGGTTTTTTTTTGTCACCCGTACAGAAACAAACGTTTAAATTTAAACCCCCGGGTAAATTGAGCACCAAAAATGAAGTGGTATTTGTATTGAAAAAACCTGTTTCTTTAAATGAAAAACGGGAACGGGCTTAATCCCCCTTGGTTTTCAATGTGCTGTGAGCAATAGCATTAACATTTAGCACTGCACTGGACCACAGGGACTTCAGATCCCAAACCCCAAAAATCAGAAATGAGTTAAGGAACTCTCTGAACAGGTTAAAACCCCCCAAAAAATCGCTGAAAAAAAATCAGTTCTTTGTAAGATACCAACACCCACGGCTCACCTTTAATCAGTAAGTGAGAGCATATGGGCTCCCATCGTCGTCCCCGGGATTATATAGTGCGGTGACGTCACAAAATCCTGCCGTCTCTGATTGGTTCATCTCGAAATGTCATGTGGCTATCCCCTTTTCCTTCGAGTTCTTTGCCCCCTTCGCCATGTGCTCGCAGCCATTTTATCAATCAAAAAACATTCGTTTACCCAATCCCCAAAAATTTGAATTTTTTTAGAATCAATTTTCCAAATTCTAAACAAAAATTCCACTTTGTTTGATCAATTCGCCCATCTCTAAATGAACCCGAAATTGCTACCCAAATGCTTTTTACACCCAATTAATTTCTTTTTCATTTTTTTTCCTTTTTGATTTTTAATAAACAAAAAAATTTTAAGAAACACCAAAAAACAAATACTCCATTTAAATAAGCACTCCCTGACAGTATTTCTCATTAAACATTTTATTAAAGGAACTAGTTTAACACTTCTCCAACAAAGTTTGAAGGGCTAAGGGGAAATTTTATTTTAAAAAAATTCATTAAAAAACCATATCCTTTTTTCCTATGGTTTTATAGCCTGGAAAAATAAATTTGGGGGATGGGGAATAAGGTTCACAAAATTTCCCCCTTTGCATAAAGGCCCCATCCTACACAGTTCCCCAAGGGGGAAGCTTCGCCCATACCCCCAAAATTGTCCTTGAGTTTCTCGAATTCCCCCCTTTGTGTTAAAAAAACCCCTTGTTCCCTAAAAAAAGGCCCCCCGGGGTACCATCTTTTCGACCTTTGTGCACGCTTCAAAGGGCCCAAGCCCCTTTTTAAAAAACCCTTGGGTTTACTTTTTCTGTTAAATTTCTGATCAACAGTATCTTTCAAAAGTGAGACCTGTCATTTTTGGAAATATGGTTTTTATAATTTTTTATGGGAAAAACTGAAGGTATAAACATTTGATCAATGAAAAGTATGGTGCAGCTTGTTGACATCGTCAAGCAAAACCACTGGAACAAAAAAGGGTAACCCCCAAAAGGAAACTGGACAATTTGTTCCAGTTTGCTGTTTTTTTCCATGGTGTTTTTGGACTCATTTTGTTTAAGGGGTCATGTAATGGGGAGCAGGGTTTAGATTTGTGTTCACTTCTTTCCCTAATATGGTCACAAAAGTTCAAAAGGGGATTCATACAAAGAGGGTTTGGATAAAGCAAAAGTTTAAAAAATTAAAAACCATGGCATTATGGCTTTTCTTGTTATCTTTTCTTAGATCACAAACAAAGCCACTGAAAAGTATTGAAAAAGTTGACATAACTTTCTGTGTTATGATATGGTGCATTATCTGTCAAATTATCTTTTGGGTTTCCCAAAATTTTGGGGTTTTACTTTTCTTTTACCCCCGGGGTCCAATGCTCTTAGAAACCCGGGCAAGTTTAGTGTGCCCCAATGGATAAGACTGCCGTGGTGCTGGGTATTATTCTCAGTACCTGCTTTTATTCTGTTTCTATGGACACTGACTAATTAAGTTTTTGTCCTCATTAAAATCGTTCCTTTCCATTATTTTGTAGATATGGACACTGTACAATACCCCGACCTAGTGCCCAGGGCTAGGGCCCTGGTATTCTACTTTTATTCTCTTCGAAAAAATAATTCAGCTCCCTTTTTACCAAAAGGGGAAAAAGTAAATTGGGGCTTTCCAGAAAAAAAAAGTAGTATGAAATAAAATTAACCTTCTTTTTGGGGGGGGGAACTTATTGCACAGATTTGTTCCCCGGAAATAAACCTTTTCGTTGTCGAAAATGTATTCTCTCACAATATATACCCGCCTCGGTTGTCACACGTTTAGCCCAGCCAATTATATTAAATACCTGCTGGTTCATGCTTAAAGGGTATATATTTAAAAGGACATTGTTTTTAAATTGATTAATTAAGAACATCAATTTGTTATTAAATCCCAAAGGAAACAACATACCTAGACAAAGCATCCAACGGGCCTTATTGAATAGTAACCGCTTAAGTCTCCACCTCTATTGTTCTGCTTAACTTTTTCAATGCCCATAAACTTAAAAATAGATACATTACTACCATGTGCTAAAAAATTTTTAATTCCATAGAGATGTTGTATGCTACTGATTTAACAGCATCAGACAAGTGTCTTCTAATTCCAAGTATAGAAATGTCCCCTAAAAAATATGGTGAAAAGCTATTTCATATAAAATCCCTTCAAAGAACAAGGAGGCACTCCCACTGGCTGGAGGAAAAAAAACCAATATCCAGAAAAAAATCCTTCTTTATCACGAGTGTTGTAAATCTGTAAAAAAAACTTGCCCCAGGAGTTGAGGGTTTCAAGAAAGGCTTAGATAACTACTTACTACTAAATAATTTTAATACTTACGTAGTCTTTTGGAATTAGCTCAAACGGTAGTCTTAGGGTAATTTGACTGCCAGGCAAATGATATGGTAGCAAACCCCAACGGTTTATTTCACCAAGAAAGTCCATAGGAGGCAAGTCTTGAAAATACAAAATCATCTTACTTCAGCTTTAAATGTACACAGTATAAAACGTACTCAGCTTTTGCCAGTGCTTGGTGATCTCACCCTTTAGGATGTGTCCTTAGTGGATCCTGACCTTTAGCCAGCCTCACGTGCAATGGCTGAGCACACTTAAGGTATGTTCACACGGCGTGTTGGATCCATTTTTGGATCCGTTTTGTATTCGAAAAACGCATTCAACAGCGCTGTGTACATCGAATCCAAAATGCATCCAACACTCTTCCAACACGCAGGTATGTGTTTGGATGCATTTTTGCTGCAGCAGAAACACATCCTATAGTTTTAAATAGGGTGCCATCTGTGTCAAACGGATCATGAATTGATATGTCAATTCTTTGAATGGATCCAAAAGATGTATCAGGACGATGCATGTAAAACATGTATCGTCTGAATGGCGATGCATGTTTTACATCGAAAGCGATGTAAATCACACTGCACATTGTTAGACACGTGTTTGGTCCATTTAGTGTCCAAAACACGGATCCAAACACGTATCTAAAAATGTAGCCCAAACGGAGTCAACACGCCATGTGAACAAACCCTAGCACTCTCCAGGCTGCAGACTGACACACCTTCAGTCTTGGAACCACATCCTCCACTCTCTCTCCAGGATTTGCAGGCCTGCCAAATCCTGGACCTTGAATGTTGGAATGGCCATTCCAACCATTTCTTTGGCCATCCCAGTAAAAAGCTGGACCCGGATCAGCTGTTTAAGTCAACTGCTGTATACACTACCACACAGGTGTCAGTAACCTAGTGTTACTGACACAGAAGACTTTTTTTGCTTTTTACTTCACCAATGCCAGGGACGTCGGTGACACATACTGTCCAACCACATTGGCACCTTGTGCCCTCTCCCAAGCCATGCAAAACATCTAGATCCAGTCTCATGGCAATTTTGGGATCAGAAAAAAAATATTTACTTAGGGCAGATTTTCTCTACCCTTTTCTTCATCCACATCTTCCCCATCCTTGGTTTAACTTGATGGACATTTGTCTTTTTTAAACTGTATTAACTGTGTAACTATGTAACTTTTCTCATCATGTGCATCTATGCCCCTTTTAATGCAACCAATGATCCTATTTGCCTTGGTAGCTGCTGCCTGACATTGGCTGCTACAATTAAGTTTAAAACTGAGCAAGTTAACTTATATACAAATCAGATTCTAAGGATTTTACTTGTTTTTCTGAGAAAATTCAAAATATGTTTTCTTATCTACACTAGCATGCATTTTTTTCTGAATTGTTGTTGAATATCCAGGTGGTCTTCTGTGAAACTGAGACAGGCCAGTGTTTTTTTTCTATTGACCACTGCCTATCCTCATTTCTTTCTATGAATATCAGTGTTTTTGAATAGCAAAAAAAGGAAGGTTTACACTGATGTGGCCCCAAACAATGCAAACACAAAAACATATCAGCAGCTAACTACAAACGCTAAGAGACAGACAATTTGTTGCCTTAGCACACATTTTTGATCAAAACAATGGCAAGGTGACTTCAGTTGAGATGGGGACCTACTCTATAGCATTATCACCTCATTTGGTGCATTATAATGCCACCATACTTTCAAGGAACGAAGATCCCAGTTTCACTCTATACCGGTTAAAAACACCCTTTGTGGATGAGTGGAGTGCATGACCAAAAGGGAGGCTGCCACTCCCCCATGTAAACAATCCAAGTACCAAAAAATATCAGCACTAGTGTTGAGCGATTTTTATCGACAAAGTTGAAATCGGCAAGGTTTTTATGGTGATCGAAATTTCCAGATCATGCGATAATTAAGGTTAAAATCTGAGCATCATCTATTAAGATCGCGCCTTTTTCGGCGCATCCTGTAATTTTGGCGGCCAGCAAATCAGATTACAGAATAGAGCAGGGTGAGATGTGTGTGCGACGTCATGACTGGGATGTGTATGGTTGCGATTGGCTGGAAAAATCACATGACCTCGTTTTACATAGAACAGCGTTTCCTGTTTCAGCCTCAGTGTCTCTCAGCGTCTCATAGGATAGGACGTGCGCTCTGCCTGTGGCCAAACAGCTCAGCGAAATTAGTCTATTTCTGCACAGAGAAACCTCTACTATTAGCTGTGATCCTTCCAATTTAGTTAGATTAGAGATTTGAAGATTTTATGTAGTTAGCTAGAGAATTTAAAAGCAGCATCTACCGCTGTAAATTCACGGCGGTGGGAGCAGGGGGGGCCCCCGCGGGCGAACACAGACAAGCTCTATCTATAAAGAACACTGGATAAAGTTCACCAAGACTGAGTGTAGACATTGTAGTGGAATATCTTTATTATTAACAGTTTGCTATTGAAATATTTCCTGGATATTGGGCAGCCTGAACTTATATTGGATACACATCATTTCTAGTAACTGCAGGTCTCTTTGTTAGGTGCAAAACTCCACTTTTATTATCAGTATACATTTCAGATATGTGTTCATTTTAATTTTACCCATTACACCTGTGACTGTTGATATATCCACCTTGCAGTTAAATTACAATCCAGCAAAACCTTTTATTTTACCACAGGTTGGGTGCAAAAATACGTTTTTTTTACCAAAAAACAAACGTTACGGGGTTTTTTGATTTTGCACACCCAGGGTTTTTCATTGAGAGATCCCCTTTAAAACTTAAAACAGCAATTCTGTAGTCAGCACAGGTTGTTTGTTGCAAAAAATACCGTGTATCATACGAAAACATAACAGTTACGTGTTTTTTGACTTTTGCACACCCAGCATTGTTCATTGATGCAGCATCCACGTAAATCTTAAAACAGCAATTCTATATTCATCACAGGTGAATTGAAAGGTGCAAAAAATACCATTTATTATACCAAAACATAACAGTTACGTGTTTTTTGACTTTTGCACACCCAGCATTGTTCATTGACGCAGCATCCACGTAAATCTTAAAACAGCAATTCTATATTCACCACAGGTGATCGATCGATCTCGATAGCCAACTCAATCGCTCAACACTAATCAGCACATCCAAAACAATCTTAAAGAAAAGGATGTTGGTGCATAATAATGTGCCCACAAAAATGCTTGCCCCTACATTATTTTCTTTAAGATTGTTTTAGAAGGGGGAGTGGTTGCCTCCATATTGGTTGTGCACTCCACCCATCCAAATAAGCTGTTTTAATCAGTATAGAGCATATCTGGGACCTTCATGCCCTGAAAGGGCCCTGAAAGGCAACAAGAGAGGTTAGAATGCTATTGCAAGGGATGCCCTAATATGTCCCTGTCTTGCCCTGCCTAGGCAGAGCACCCACCCCGAGAAAGGCGACCCCATACTCAAACCTATTCCTGAAATATACCCTAGTAAATTGGTGACAACAGACAGAAGACAAATGGGAAACAGACGCACAGACAACAAAACGTGAAGAGTCAGACAGGCCGGGGTCAAACCAGAAGTATTCACAGTGGGACAAGACGAGAGAGTAACCAGAAAGACAAGCCAAAATCCAGAGGACCAGAAAAATTTAACAGGAGAACGAAAACCAACCACTAGGACACAAGAAGCAATCACCAGCAGGGCCAGACCGACAGGAAGAGGTTTAAATACCGCGCCCCAGCCAGGGATTTGCTCAAGTGCTTAACCTATCAAGCACCAAGCCACACTCTGGCTGAGGATGCAATAAAATCCTTAGAGGACCAGTATCACAGTCCTGACAGCTATAGTGTAGGTCCCCATCTAAACTGAGGTCAACTTGTCATTGATGGATGGACCTTCACAGTTTTGATAAAAAATGTGGGCTTAGAACCTCGAATTTTCATGCATCAAAAAGTAGTAGAAATGCATTTTGAAATAGTTTGAATATTCATTGTGTGACTGTCTCTTAGCATTTGTAGTATGCTACCGAAGCATTCTGCACTTATGCATGCTTTTTTATTTTACTATTGCTCATTGTGCTATTAGAGTGATCTTAACAGAACAAAACTCATAGCAAGAGCAGCAACAGGAGACTTTATAATCATTGATGGAACAATGAATTTAAAGGTATATAAAAATATTTAAAATAATAATGTCTATGTTCAAGAGATGTTGGGTGATGCAACAAGATATTGACCCAAAGCAAACAATTATATGAGCTGAAAAATAGTTGCAAATAAACCACATTCTACTTATAAGCATAGTGGCTAAGGATATCTTTGCTTTCTATTAGACATATCTAAGAAATATGAAAGCACAAATAAATTATGTAATTCTGCCACAAGATGTTGTAATAATTTATTAACCCCTTAAGGACACAGACAGGTTTGGCCTTCCTGATGAGCCCCATTTTGTACATGTGACTCTTTATGTGAGAATAACTTTTTGACACTTTTACCTATCCAAGTGATTTAGAGATTGTGTTCTCAGGATGCATTGGGCTTTAAATTAGCAAGAAACTTTGGTCCAAAAACTCCTTGTTTATTTGTGAAAAATCTCAAAATGTTGTGAAAAATCGGAAACATTTGCATTTTTCAAGCTTCAAAAATTTCTGCGTGTAAGACAGATAGTTATTCCACTCAAAACAATATATAACTACCATCTACCATATATTCATTGTAGGTTGTCATCAATTTTTAAATGTCTTTTTATTTTTTGCGACACTAGGGGGCTTAGAAATTTTGTAGTAATTTTTCTCATCTTCTAGAAAATTTGCAATATACAATTTTTTTGGGACCAATTAAGTTCTGATGTGGCTTTGAGGGGCCTGCATTTTAGATACCCCCATAAATGACTTCATCTAAGAAACTGCATCCCCTACATTATTTAAACAGTGTTTAGGAAGTTTATTAATCCTTTAGGTATTTCACAGAAATTAGAGCAGATTTTTAATTTTTATCCATTATTCACAGGAACATGGTAGATATGACCAGAGAAATGCAACTTAATATTGATTCTCCAGATTCTGCCACTTTAATAGATATCCCATATGTGGCCCTAGTGTGTTATTTGACTCAACCACAAGCCTCAGAGTGAGAGGATCACAATTTTAATAAGGCGCCATTTCATGTTTGAGGACACTCTAAAGTGCTAAAACTTATTAAACACCTCTAAAAAAAAACCCATATTGGGGTGCAGTGAGTATATCGATCCCACAGGTATTTCACAATTTTTTTTTAGCGTTAGGTTGTATAAAATGAAAAAAATATATTTTTTCTTCCAACAATCTAAAATTTTAACTGAAAATGTTTCATTTTTACAAGGAATCCTGGAGAAAAGCTCCCGAAAGTTTGCTATGTAATTTCTTCCAATTTGGCAATACCCTGTAGGTGTAAATTGCTGTTTGGGCGTATGGAAGATCGTACAGTGGAGGAAGTGCTATTTAGCTTTTAGAACACAGATTTTGGTGGGTGCTATGTCTCATTTGCAAAACACCCAAAGTACCAGGACAGGTGAAACCCTTCAGTTGTATTCAACACCCCTCATGGATCTCATCCAGTGGCGTATTGTGCATTTCGGGCGTACAGATGTTCTATAGTTTTTTTTAGCATTGGCCATGAAAATGGTGGGTGGAGCAGTTGTTTTTTGGGCTTCAATTTCACAGCGTTCACAGTGCGGTCAAGATTACATAATAACTTTACTATGTGAGTTGTTACAATTACAAGAAAATAAATTTTATATAGTATTTTTATGTTTTATTACTTTTCCACAACAGAAATTGTGTTTTTATGTTGTCATAGTCTGATAGCCATAACTTTTTGATTTTTCTGTATATGGAGCTTATTGTGAGTTTTTTTTCGCCAGATGAGTTGATGTTTTTATTGGTACAATTATGGGGTGCATACGACTCTTTGATCACTTTTTATTAAGGTTTTTGTACAGAGTTTTGAACAAAATACAGCAACCCTGATAATGTTTTTTATTTTTATTTTTTTACACCGGTCACAGTGCGGTGTAAATGACATGCTAGCTTTACTCAGCAGACTGACACGATTACAGTAATACCCAATTTGTATTTTTTATGTTTTATTGCTTTTACACAATAAAAACACTTTTATTCAAAAAGAAAAACACATTTTTGCATTGCCATAGTCTGAGAGCCATAACTTTTTTATTTTTCTGTGTACAGAGATGTGTAGGGGCTTGCTTTTTGCAGAATGAGTTGGCATTTCTATTGGTATAATTTTTTTGGGGGGACAAGGCTTTTTGATCAGTTTTAAATCCATTTTTAGAAGGTAGTGTGAAGAAAATACTGTAATCCTAGCAGTGTTTTTATTTTTAACGGCGCTCACTGTGCATTATACGTGACAAGCTAGTTTTACTCTGTGCGTTGATACGATTACGGCTTACCCAATTGATATAGTTTTTTTTTATGTTGAAGCGCTTTAAAAAATAATGTTTTTATTGTGTAAAACAATATTTATGCATCCCTATCTTCTGATAGCCATGATTTTTTTTTCCATATACAGAGCTATGTAAGGGCTTTTTCTTTGCCGAATAAACCAACGTTTTAATTGGTACCACTTTATATGAGCTTTTGATCACTTTTTATTCCATTTTATGTGTTACGAGATGAACAAAAATCGCAATTCTTTGATTTTTTTTTACAGCATTCCCCGTGCGAGTTAATTAACATCACACATTTATAGGGTATGTTGTTACGCACACGGTGATACCAAATATGCGTACATTATTATTTTTTTTAATCTTTTTTGGGGTGATAGGCATTTAAAAATGGGAAAAGGATGGTGTCTTTATTTTATTTTTCATGTTTGTGTTTTACGGTTTTTCCACTTTTTTAGTTTTTCACATTTTTTTTACTTTTCCTCATAGAGGACTTGTATCAGTGATCAGTGATAAAAGTAACAGCAGCCTATTTCCTACACACAGTTTACAGCCACATTATTCAATATGTTTGTAAAACTGATTTTATTGATATACTATATTATATTTATGTTCAGTATATAAAAAAATACATAAAATGAAAACCCATTATATCCCTGTATGAGGTTATAAAAATATTCATATCTAAATTTCCATATGCATTATATTTCCCAACAGGGTGGGAGGATGGGTTTTTCCTCATAATATGTTAATTCAGCAATATTATTCTAATTGACTTAAGTTGATAAGAACTGTATTGTACTATTGTAAAGGCCTTATGTATAAATGCTAAGCTGTTGAGGTTTAAGGGGCTGTCCTATAGAAAAAAAATCGCCCAAATTAAGGCATTTTTAATGCACTTATTTTTTTTAAGCTTTCTGCAAATTTACTGCAGTTCTGTATTAAATGTTGGAATATAGAAAGCTTGGTAAGTCTGTGTGCATCAATAGACAGGAATCAGTTTTATATATATTTGGATTTTTTCAGGACAGCCTGTCTGGGGAATGCATCTATATATTTTAGCATATTTCAGTATGTTTCTATAATTTTCCACTTTAGATTTTTAATTCTGAACCTTTTGTATGAAAACCAGAAACAATAACAGTGAGCCATAGACTGCATTATAATATTTGGGTGGATTTTCTGTGCCTAAAACCTGATTAGTATTCTTTGTATCAGGCAGAAAATACTGGTGTATATGGATATATGGTACCTGCATATGGCAGTATATTATAAGCTGAAATTAACAAATAGTACAAAGTAAAAGTGAGTTTTTCTGATAAAGTTACAAAAAGTTAAGGAGCAAAAGAAAAATGACAATTAATGCATTTAAAAAAATAAACACCACAAAATCATAAATAACATAGTGAGTGAAATATGTAACAAAACTTTAATGATAAGCTTTGGATTTCTGATGCATACTTATGATGTTAAAACTAAGCATATGGCATGTTTACAAGACATTTATCACACATATTTTGTGTGAATACCATGTAGAATTGTTCTCTATGGGTATTTCTTTTGAAGTCTGCAATGTGTAAAAAAGGAGTAATGTTACTTTCACTCAGAACACCACGTTATATCTTTCTGCCATTTCGTCTTCTCTTTCGTATTAGATCAGATGTGACGCAGTTGCTATGATACTGCCACAAGCAACTTTCCGGACAGATCAGATGAACATGTTGTGCAGCTTCGGCTCATTTAGAATGGAGTTACTAATTGCTAGCCCCTTTATAATTTCCCTGGTTCTGGCAGCATAGTACAGATTAAATTTTTGTCCTGAGAGATGGTGTCTATTAGTCTGCTAATTATTCTGTATCCAGTTTTCTAGAAGCATTTTTTTATTATCACATTTTGCCTAGTCTTGCTTTATGAGGTTAAAATTAGTTGATGTGTTTTAATTTTCTTAGTTTTTGTCAATGTTTCTTTGCTATGTCCAGTCTTGGTTGTCGTTGTATTCCAGAGTCACCATGATTTTGTCAGGGTTAGTTGTAGCTTAGAGAAATCGTTATGGATATATTCAGGAACAGGGAGGGTCAGTTGTGTCTGGTGTCATCATTAGTGTTAGGCATAGGTCTAGGGAGACATTCAGGAATAGTTAGTTAATGTCAGTTCTTTTTGTCATTGTTTTTTTTTTTTCTGGACTTAAGCTATTTGTGTTTCTTTCCTCATCCATGTCTGTGTATTCATCTTCCTTACTGTCCTTCAGGCTCAGTCATCAAATGGTGAGTATCTCTTATGACATTGTACTTGAAACATGCTATGTATAATTGTTTACTACAAGTGCTGGGTTGGCTGTAGTTTGGGTCCACTGAAGTCATGGGGGTATCTGAGTACTAGGACCAAGGAAATGGGACTGATCTAGCTTAAGCCAAGTTCTGTTGTCATGTGCATAGTTAATCTAATTTAAATGGGACTGATCATACATATATAGCAGAAATCCAAGATATCAGGACTCCATGACAGATTTTTTTCTATACATCATTTGTCAAGGAAGTCGGAGGATCCATTGAAAATACATTAGACAATTGGCCAGTCTGGCTGGAATTGAGGGATTGGGATAACTATTGTCTAATGTATATGGGAAACAATACATATAGATTATCTGTGCTAGAAGAGATACGGAAGCAGGAAAATGGCTGTTTGTTATAAGAAGAGCATATGATCTGACCAGGGCAAAAAAAAAACCAGTAGTGAAATAGGAAAGTATGGAAAAGGCACAGTGAAGGAGGCTTAAAAGGTTAAAACATGAGGTAGGAAATTGACATGCACCGAGAATGCGGTCAGATGTAAAGAAGGAAGATACAATGGTACTTAGTTTGTGAAGCCTTCAGAATTTTCAACATTTTTCACTTTAGATTTCTGGCTCTCACAGACCTGTAACTTCTTCTGTAAAGGGGTTTTGTCACGAAGTAAAATTGACGTGGGAAGTTTGAAAATTAAATAATAAACATTTTCACCATTCACCATTAAAAATTCTGCACTGTTTTTGTTTTAGCTGCTCCTTTAGTGATCCATTGTTTACAGCTCATCTCCAGGAGATACGACCAGGGCTGTGAGCTCTCCAGTTGTGGTCGCACATGCTCAGACATCCCCTCTCTTCTCAGGTAGCTACTGAGTGTTCAAACTCTGGGTGCTTTCATTCTACTCCTGTTCTTTGGACTAGTTAGTAATAAGTCAAACAGTGCAAATAAAAAAAGAACCCTCAATGATGTATGTGCATTGATAAAGAGGAAAAAAAATCCAGGGATGCAGGGATTTGAACCCAGGACCCTTGTGCTGTAAAGCAAAAATGTTACCTCTGAGCTACAGTGTAGCTACTTACAATTCTATACATAAACAGACCTTTCTTTCACTAGAAAGAGAAAAGGCCTGGTGATGTCATCCTGCTGAGTCACATGATATGCAATTCAGACAAATCACACACACTCCCTTCTGAGCACACAGAGCTGGATGCAGAAAGTATGAAATAAGATTGTGATAAAACCCCTTTACGAGACTCCTCTGTCCTCCACTCAATACCTGTAGTAATGGCACCTGTTTGAACTTGTTATCAGTATAAAAGACACCTGTCCACAACCTCAAACAGTCAGACTCTAAATTCCATTATGGTGAAGACCACAGAGCTGTAAAAGGACACCAAAAACAAAATTGTAGCCCTGCACCAGGTTGGGAAGACTGAATCTGCAATAGGCAGGCAGCTTGGTCTGAAGAAATCAACTGTGGGAGCAATAATCAGAAAATGGAAGACATACAAGACCACTGATAATCTCCCTCGATATGGGGCTTCACGCAAGATCTCACACTGTGGGATCAAAATGATCACAAGAACGGTGAGCAAAAATCCCAGAACCATACGTGGGGACCTAGTGAATGACCTGCAGAGAGCTGGGACCCATGTAACAAAGGCTACCATCAGTAACACACTATGCCGCCAGGGACTTAGATCCTGCAGTGCCAGACGGGTCCCCGGGCTTAAGCCAGTACATGGCCGCGCCCGTCTGAAGTTTGCTAGAGAACACGTGGATGATCCAGAAGAGTATTGGGGAGAATGTCATATGGTCAGATGAAACCAAAGTAGAACTGTTTGGTAGAAACACAACTCATCGTGTTTGAAGGAGAGAGAATGCTGAGTTGCATCTAAAGAAAACCATACCTACTGCGAAGCATGGGGTAGCAACATCATGCTTTGGGGCTGTTTCTCTGCAAAGGGACCAGGATAACTGATCCGTGTACATGAAAGAATGAATGGGGCCATGTATCGTGAGATTTTGAGTGCAAACTTCTTCCATCAGCAAGGGCATTGAAGATGAAACATGGCTGGGTTTTTCAGCATGACAATGATCCCAAGCACACCACCAGGGCAACGAAGGAGTGGCTTCATGAGAAACATTTCAAGGTCCTGGAGTGGCCTAGCCAGTCACCAGATCTCAACCCCATAGAAAACCTTTGGAGGGAGTTAAAAGTCTGTGTTGCCCAGCAACAGCCCCAAAGCATTACTGCTCTAGAGGAGATCTGCATGGAGGAATGGGCCAACATACCAGCAACAATGTGTGCCAACGTTGTGAAGACTTAGGGCATGTCCCCATGGCACGGGTTTTCGGACGGTCTTTGAACCGGTTTGCATTTTTTCAGACCGCCTGAAAAACCAGGCGAAAATTAGCACAATTGTGCTCTATAGAAAACCTGTGCAGCAGTCCCCATTGCACAGGTTTTCCGTCGGGCGGTTTTTCCGCCCGCGGGCCGCACAGAAAACATTGAGGGGGGAGGGAGGAGGGCTGTTCTCACCTCAATGTGGAGAAACCCCTCCCCTCCCCCCGCAGCCGGGGGGGGGGCCGCAAAACAGGACAAATACCGGACGGCAAACCGGACGGTATTTGTCCTGTGCAGTGTGGACGTGCCCTTACAAAAAACGCTTGACCTCTGTCATTGCCAACAAAGGATATATAATAAAGTATTGAGATGAACTTTTGTTATTGACCAAATACTTATTTTCCGCCATAATTTGCAAATAAATTCTTTCCAAATCAGACAATGTGATTTTTGGGATTTGTTTTCTCATTTTGTCTCTCATAGTTGAGGTCTACCTATGATGTCAATAACAGGCCTCTCATCTTTTTAATTGGGTGAACGTGCACAATTGGTGGCCGACTAAATACTTTTTTCCTCCACTGTTCATGTGAATGGAAATAAAGTCATTCAATAAAAGAATGTGCGGTCAATTATGTTGAATTGACATATATGTGACACTGGATCATTTTTCTCAATAAAAAAATAACAAGTTTAATATTTTTGACCTATTTGTTTAATTTAGTTCCCTTTATCTAGATTTAGAACTTGTGTAAAATTCTGATTTAGTTTTAGGTTAAATTTATGCAGAAATATGGAAGATTCTGAAGGGTTCACAAACCTTCAAACAGTATTACAAGGTATAGCAAATGTTTCTGGAGCTTGCATTTTTGCAAAATAAGGCAAGCTACAAGGTTTGCTGGACAACCTTCTTAACTACTAGAGGTAAGTCTAAGAGGATCAGGTAGAAAAAATCTAAATCAAGTTGACAGAGTAGTGCAAATGTGTCAAAATTACATAGAAAACACAATATATAATCATTTAGAAATATAGCAGTCCAAAACAGGATTCAGGTACTTTATTTATATGCAGATTGTTTTTGATGAAATAAATGTAACTCCAAAAGCAAGTCTATAAGCCCACACTGCCACAATGGTGTTTATTCATGAACTGTAAGAATAAGGCATATTTATTTCACACATAATGCAAGTAATATTAGGTACAATGTAAATAAGAATTATACATTACAGCTATATCTGACACATATTTTTGTAGAATAAAATATTTGTTCTTGATAAAAACAAACAAATTCCATTAGTGATACTTTAAGTTATGTTTAGATAAAGGTTGTTTCACTAGTAGTCTGTCACAAAAAGCTTCTTCCCACTGAGTCTTGGATTTGTACAACTCCAAACTGCATTAGTTATGTCCCATGATACATAAGAATAAGAGTAGCCCTTACAAACATATACAAACATTTACTATATTTGTTCAAATCTCTTCCAGACAAATAATTATTTTTTTTTTTTTTGCTTTATTCTGCCCATGTTTTTACTGTAGAGGAACACTAAGGGCCACATGTATGAAAACCATCTAGGTCTAAAACTGACCTTGTTGCCCAGAGCAACCAATCAGAGCACCCCTCTCATTTTTCCAGAGCACTACATGAGCTTAAAGGGGCACTCTGATTGGTTGCTATGGGCAACAAAGTGAGTTTTAGACCTAGACAGTTTTCATACATGTGGCCCTAAGTCTAAAGTAAAACTTGTAAAAAAGTCTGGTTGTGTCACATACAAATATATGTGTACTGGAAAGGTGTGGAGGTTTTGATAGTGGAAAATATATGAATAACAGAGCCTCTTTTAGAATTTTCAGTATAGCATACTAAGTGATTGAATTGGATGGCATTAAAGGGATTTTCTCACCACACTGTTTCTGAGTCACAAGCGATTTTACACACACTTGGTCTCCTCACCCTGTGACCCTGTGGTTGGTTCTAGATCAGTGACTAACATATGTATCTTCTTTGTAAGTAGCTGAGCCATTACACTGACATGTTTTCTCTTCATTAAACACCAGTTACCTGTGACGTGAGGACTGAAAACAATGGCTTTATCTGTAAATAGAAGCTAATCTTGTTAGAAATAATTGGTGTGCACTCATAAAATGAGTCTTCTCTCATAACTAAAGTAAAATCTATTGACCAATGAACTTAGAAAAAGTCTTCATTTAAGCATCCCTTCAGGTGAAAGCTTATCTTTGTAGTGAGAACCCTTTAATATAAGACTTAAATAGACATATTCAGATCAATGAGTTTGATGTTGTAATTTTGTTATACTTTTTTGATACATACACTGTCATGAGAAAGATATGCCATTCCACACCATTCTTCTCCACTAAAATAAAGCTACCAGCAGCCTGCAGTGTAAGCATTTTAGCCATTGTTTTCTATAACCTGTGACTCTCTACAAGTCATAACAGCCTTACATAGAGCATTAGAGTAAAAAGTTGATGTTGTAGAGCTCCAACAAGCCCCTATCTTCTTCACTGTTTCTAGAGTAACAATGACTCATCTGTAATAGTGACTGTGCTGCTACAGTTCTGTATCATTGAAATGAAAAGGATTTAGCTGCAGTAGCAGGGACAGTAACAGTCAGGGCTGGGACAAGGTCATTTAGTACCCTAGGCAAATAGGGAAAATGGTACACCCACCTCTGGAAAAATGTAAATGTCTGGCTCTGATGTGAGGCACGGTGTCTGTGGCACTAGGTGGAATGCAAAAACATAAGCTTATATGTTAATAGATCAAACTTTTACAGATGCGGTGATACCAATTATATAAATTTTTTTATTTGTCTGGTGGAAAAGGTGTTTTTTTATTTGTATATATACAGTAGGTAAAAGTATTAAAAAGTTGTTCACACAAAGTGACACATCAGATTTCAAAAATAGGGTTCTGTCAGGGAGGTGAAGACTGACTGCAGTGGTAAGGGGTTAAAATCAGCTTATTACCTAGGGCGACATTTATGAATGGGTTACTTTTAATGTTCTGGCGTTAAATGCCCTAAAAGTGATTAGTCTGCCTAATTTTCTGATATATGGCGCATCGAATGACATATTTGGCTCATTGTGCACCTGGCCCAAAATGTTGCAATGCGCCAAAGATGTGTGGGCGCTATTAAGGCGTTGCACCACATTATTAATATTAGATACATTTATGAATGTGGCTCGGCAAAACTAAGTGCATTACTGCTTGAAAAGGCAAACCTATTTCAAAGTGGTCTGTCTATGTCTGAGTTGTCATAATGGAACTAGATTTGCCATCAGGGCAAAAAATGTCCCTTATTTCTTAACTTATACCAGTAAAGTAATAAAAAGTAATTTATGATAATTATCAACCTATATAAAATTAAATTATATACATTTCATAATAAATTATATAATATAAAATTATAGAAGATCCCAAGAATATTAAATGATCTATTATAAAATGTATTTAAGATTTGTGTAATCTAAAATTAATTTAAAATTAAATAAAATAAATTATTAGCATTTACCATAAATCCCGTTCTCAACCGTGTATTTACAGAGTTAGCATAGTATTATTAGTGATTACAAACACATCATAGCAGGCTAGAAATAAAATAAAAGGCATTAGCATAGCATGTCAGTGAATAGAAACTATGGTAATAATCTTGCATGTTGCCCAAAAGTCTCAGCAAGACCTGTGGTGTGCCGGCTATTGCTGTATGTCAAATACATATGTTCGGCACATTACTAAAAAGCCAAAGTTCCACTGTGAACGAAACACAGATGTGAGGTGCCTCGAACCTTAGGCGCCATTTATGAGCGCACACTCACCACTTTAATGTATTCAGACACATGGGAAAAAAGAGGCGAAAAATTGTGTTGAGATGCCAAGTTTCAAAAAGGTTGCCCCTAATGTCCAATACATCCTTCATTCCCGCAGCTGCTTGCTTTAGTCAAAGTATGTATTCTTAATTTTGTTCAGGCAAAGCATTTTATAATCCTTTTGTTTGTTTTTGAAAAGCTGATTGAATAGCAATTATACAACTAGAATGAACAAAAGACGCACATCACAATATTTTAGGAATGACTACAGTGTGTGTGAGATAACTGAATGACTTATTTTAAAGGTAAGACGAAGGTCGCTGTCTCTGAATTATGAGGAACCATGAAAGTGATTTCTCACATTAATTTTAAACCTGTGCTAATATAAATTTTATAAGAAGTTCATCCTACCTTATCTTCTGCATTTCTGATGGACTATACAGTAGAATAGACCTATTCAATAGTAGTAAAGCACTGAAAAAGAAAATAACCTTCATTTCTACACAGGACTTTCAACATTTAAAAAAATAAATCTGCTTAATAGTGTAAATGAAATACAATGGTATAATAAAGGAAATAATAAAGCAATGAACTATTACACTCTCTATTTCTTACATCTGTATTGAGATCTCTTGGAACATGTTACATGCTTTGTACCTGGTTAGGGTATGTTCACACGGCGTAATTGCGGCACGCACAGTACGTGCCGCAATACGCCAGGTGTTTTGGGAGTCGCACTGATCAATGCATATTCCCAAAGCACGGGGAATCCACAGAGCTATGGATTACCGTAATTGCGGCGTGCATTTTGCCATGTATTAAGGAGTATAAATGACCCTTTCCTCTAAAATACAGAAGTTTAATGTAAAATGTTTAATTAGTTTAACTTATCTTGTGCCATGTGCTTTAATGTTCAAGCTTTTTACTTTAACTTTTGTTTTGGGTCCTGTTTGTACATGTAGCAAGTGCCTCACAGACACTGTAGACTGCAGGTTTGGCAGTGCTGGTGTCTGCTGCTTTGCAGTGGTGACCAGAAAACATTTACCGTTCGGGTACATTAACACGGCTGATTGGGTGTTGAAAATTTCAGTGCACCAATCCTCATTTGAAATTTCAGACATGAATTTGCATTTTCTGACAAGAATTTATTGAGGATTTCAGAGGCAGTGGATTTTTAGAAGCTAAGGCTGTTCACACAGCAAGTATTTCAAGTCAGAAGCCACGCTCATTCCAACCTAAAACCTAAAGTAAATATTTCCTATTGACATCAATACAAATTACACATTATAGTTTACACAACGCATATTATCAGCTGTCAGTTTTTCCCCATAAAAAAAACTTAGAACATGTTCATTCTTCAGTTGCATGGAATTTTACTATTGATGTCAACGGGGATGGTTAAAAACCTAGCGTAAAACGAGCCCCAAACATTTTAATGTGTTTTTTATCATGTATTGTATGTGTTTTTTTCTATGTCCAAAAGCAATAGACATAAACTGGACTATTTCAGACTCAAAACCATCTACAAAACTAAGTATGAAAAATGCCTCTAAATTCACTTGCAATAAGCATGCACCTTAGTAGAAAATATTTGTTTAAAACGCATCAGACAAAGCAGTTTTCAGCAGCGGAATTTGTGTGGATTCCATGCTTAAATTTAACTCGTGTGGATGTCCCCTTATTGGGCTTATTGGAACAATATTCTGCTGAACAGATTTGGGAGCAGATTCGTGTTAGATCCACGATCAATACTCACAACACTTTGTGTGATATGGGGATTGGACGCTGATTTTTGTTTTCTATGGTCATTTTCCGTGTGTAATCAACCTTTGACATGTCAGTTCTTTTTCAGCACTGAAACTAAATCTATGTGTGATAGCTGCAGACGATGGAGAATTTGCCATGCATAAGCAGCTCTCAACATTCTCTTGTAAGGGATTAAAGGGGTTATCTTACTTCAAAGATTAGCTTCTAACAGATAGGGAATGGGAAATACATTGCTTTGTTTGTTTTGCTTTGTTAAGGAGATAAGAGAGATTTTATCTGATCTGAGTGCAGAAAAGTTTATATAATTTCCTGACCTGCTCTCCCCTCCTCTCTTTGCTCTTTATCTTATCTGAGAGCAGGGAGGGACATCACTAGAGATGAGCGAATTGATTCTAACGAAGTGGAATTCATTTAGAATTTCAGGAAAACTTCGGTTCGGAACGAAGTCGAAGTTTGGGGTACTTCGCGTGAACGAAGTGTGCTTTTGATTGATAAAATGGCTGCGAGCACATGGCGTTACATGGGGCAAAGCACTCTGGGAGGAAGAAGGGCATAGCCTGCATGACATGTGCAGAGATGAAGCCAATCAGAGACCGGCGGGCTTCTGTGACGTCACCGCGCTCTATAAGTCAGGGCGCGACGCTGGGAGCTCATACCGCTCTCACTGTACTGAGTAGGGAAGGTGCTGCCGCGGCTGCTTATGATGGCTGATACTAAAGAACTAATTTTTATACAGCGATTTTTGGGGGGTGTCTCAGCTTGTCTCAGAGACTGCTTCTCTTAACATTCTAATTCTGATTTTGTGGGGTATTGGATCTGAAGTCCAGTGTGTGTCCAGTGCAGCTGCATATACATTTTAATGCTATCTGCTCACAGCACATTGAATATCCAAGCCTGTTCCTGTTGTATTCATTTAAAGAAACAGCGTTTTTACAATACAAATACCACTTAATTTTTGGCTGCTCAATTCTTTTGCGCAATTTACATCCAGGGGTTAATTAAGCGTCGTTCTGCTGTTGTGGTGACAAAAGAAACCGTCTTTTTCACCGGCAAAAAAGACATTTTTCATTTAACATAATTCATAACAAAAGGTTAAATACACGTTTTACTCTTGTTGTGTAGCGTAAAATAAATGCCATTGTAACACGCTACAAAGCTGGTATTTTTTGGTTGCTCAATTCTTTTGCGCAATTTACATCCAGGGATTAATTAAGCGTTGTTCTGCTGCTGTGGTGACTAAAAGAAACCGTTTATTTCACCGCCAAAAAATACATTTTTCCTGTGCAAAAATTGGCGGGGTTTTTTAAAAAGGGGTTTTTCCCAAAAAAAAATTTCCCCCCCCCCCCAAGGGGAAAAAAAAAATTTTTTTTCCCCCCCCCCCAAAAAAAACCCTGGGGGTTTGGGGGGGAACCCCCCCCAAAAAAAACCCCCCCCCCCTTTTTTTCCCCCCCAAAAACCCCCGGGGGAATTCCCGGCCCCCTTTTAAGGGGGAACCCCCGGGGGGGGTTTGTTTAAAACCCCCCAAAAAATTTTTTTTTGGGGGGGGGGGGCCGGGTTTGGTTAAAGAGGGGCCCCCCTTTTTTTTTTAAATTGGGGGGGGGGGTTTTTGGCGGGGTTTTTTTTTTAAAAAAAAAAAAAAAAGGTTTTTTTTTCCCGGGGGCCCAAAAGGGCCGGGTTTTCTAAAAACCCCCCCCCCCTTTTTTTCCCCCCTTTTTTTTCCCCCCTTTTTTTGGGTTTTTGGGGTTTTTGGGGGGGGGCCCCCCCCTTTTTTTTTTTAAAAAAAAAAATTTTTTTTTGGTTTAAAAAACCCAAAAATTTAAAATTTTCCCCTTTTTTTTGGGGAAAAAAAAACCCCAAAAAAAGGGCCCGTTAAATTTTTTTTTCCCAAACCTTTAAAATTTTACTTTTTTTTAAAAACCCTTTGTTTTAAAAAAAAAAAAAAAACCCCCCAAAAAAATTTTTTTTTAAAAATTAAAAAAAAAAATTTTTTTAAAAAAAAAATTTTTTTTTTTTAAAAAAACCCCCAAAAAAAAAATTAAAAGGGGGGTTTTTTTTTTGGGGGGGGGTGTTTTGGGGGGGGGGGCCCCCCAAAAAAAAATTTAAAAAAAAATTTTTTTTTTAAAAAAAAAATTTTTTGGGTTTTTTGGTTTTTTTTTAAAAAAAAAACGAAAAAAAATTTTTTAAATTCCCCCCCCCAAAATTAAACCGGGGAAAAAAATTTTTTTTTTTAAACAAAAAAAATTTTTTCCCCCCCAAAAAATTTTTTTTTAAAAAAAAAAAAGGGGTTAAAAAAAATTTTTTTTTGGGGGAAAAAACCCCCTTTTCCCCGGGAAAATTTTTTTTGGGCCCCCCCTTTTTTTAAAAAGGGAAAAGGGTTTTTTCCCCCCCAAAAAAAAAAATTTTTAAACCCCCCCAAAAAAAAAAAATTTTTTTTTTGGAAAAAAAATTTTTTTTTTTTTTTAAAAAAAAAAACCCCCCAAAAAAACCCCAAAAAAGGGGTTTTGGTTCCCGGGGGGTTTTTTTTAAAAAATTTTTTTTTTTTCCCCCTTTTTTTTTTTAAAAAAAATTTTTTCGGAAAAAAACCAAAGGGAAAAAACCCCCCTTTTTTTTTTAAAAAAACTTTCAAAAAATTTTTAAGAAAAAGAAAAAAACCCCCCCTTTTGGGGAAAAAAGTTTTAAAAAGGGCCCCCCCCCGGGGGGCCCCCGGGAAAAGGGGGGGGGGAAAAAAAAACCCCCCCCAATTTAAAAACCCCCGGGGCCCCGAGGGGGGGCCCCCCGGGGTTTGGGGCCCCCCCCCCGGGGGGGGTTTTTAAACCCAGGGGGGGCCGGGAAAAAAAAGGGGGGGTTTTCCCGCCCCCCCTTTTTGGGCCAAAAAGGGTTTTTGGGTTTTTTCCCCCCCCCTTTTAAAAACCCCCCCCCAAAAGGGGGGAAAAAAAACCCCAAAAGGGGGGGGCCCCCCCCGGGGGGGAAAACCCCCCCCCCCCCCCTTTTTCCCCCCGGGAAAAAAAAGGGTTCCTTTTTACACCCCAAAAAAAAAAAAATTTGGGGGGGGCCCCCCCCGGGGAAAAGGGGAAAAAACCCCCTTTTTTTTCCCCCCAAAAAAAAGGGGGGGGGGTTTTTTTTGGGGGGGTTTTTTAACCAAGGACCGATGATGGGGAAAAAAGGGGGAAAAAAAAAAAATGAAAGTTTGCCGAGCCCCAAAAATTTGGGGGCCGGGGGGAGGCAAGGGGGTTTTATCATCGTCAGGAGAAGAGGGAGTCAGCTTGCGCGTCAGGCAGCGGCGCAGCCAGCAAGTGGGTTGTGTGGCCGTGAGTCAGCAGGGCAGCAGCAGTGTGAGGTCGGGAGCCAAGCGGCCACAGGAGAGAAAACCCACTTCACAGGTCCAAGAAAGTAGCGGCACAGGGGCTCAGCGAGGCAATGGCGGTAGTAGTCACTCAGTGCTGAGCGTTGGCGGTAAAATCAGCTACTCGGCGGTGTGGCAGTTCTTTGCTAAGACACCGGAGGAGAAGAATATGGGTATATGTAGAATATGTGGGCAGAAAGTGAAGCGTGGCCAGGGAGCTAACGTTGGCACCACGGCCCTGCGTCAACACATGCAGCGTCACCATCCGGTGGCCTGGGAGAAATGTGGCTCAGATGTGGTGGTCCAACCTGCCACCGCAGCAACAGCAGCAGCAGCGGCCAGTGGCACACATGCCATTGCAGCCAGTCAAGGCACCACCACCTCTGCAGAAGGGAGCTGTTTCTCTTTGACATAAATTCCGGTCCAGATGCTCCTGCTCCTCGCTACTCATGGCGCCAGCAGTCGTTCAGCGAGGCGTTTTGCAAAGAGACAACAGTATGCGTCCAACCATCCTAAGGTGCAGAGCTGACCGTGCCCCCCTGTCCAAGTTGTTGGTACTGCGTCCCTCCCATTCCAAATGGTAAATCTTCTCCATTCAGAGAACTAATGGCTTGTGCCGAGCCGAGATGGAGAGTTCCAAGCCGTAATTTCTTTTCCAAAAAGGCAGTACAAGCACTTCATAAATATGGAGAACAGAAAGTGGGCCAGTCCTTGAGCTTATCGGTTTGTTCCAAGGTGCACGGCAGCACGGACGTCTGGAGCTGTAATTACGGTCAGGGCCAGTACATGTCCTTTACGGCCCATTGGGGTGATGTGCTTCCTGCCCAGGCACCCCCAACAACTTGGACAGGAGACCCGTTTTCCCCTCCTCCACAATGTAAAAACTGCGGCTCCTGCGCCAATGTCCGCCTCCTCCCCTCTACCCACCACCACCATCTCAGCCTCCACAAGTACTGCTCCATCATACCACATGTGTAGGGCACAGCGGTGTCACGCAGTTCTACACCTGGCTTCCCTCGGAGAACGAAGTCACACAGAGAAGGAACTGCTCCGCATCATGCAGCAAGAAATCGATGTGTGGCTTTCTCTGCACCAACTGCAAATCGGAACCATGGTGACGGACAATGGGAGGAACATGGTGTCCGTGCTGCACCGATTAGGGATGGTCCATGCGCCCTGCATGGCGCATGTGTTCAATCTGGTTGTGAAAAGGTTCCTGAAGTCTTCCACCGATCTTCAGAAGATTCTGAAAATGGCCAGGAAACTGTGCATGCACTTCATCCATTCCTACAAAGTCAGGAACACCCTCCTCGAATTGCAGCGGCAGAACGGCCTCCCCCAACACACTCTGATATGCGATGTTTCCACCCGTTGGAATTCCAGCCTGCACATGTTGGACCGACTGTATGAACAGAGAAAGGCCATTAACGATTTTTTGATGATCCAGGCGGACAGGTAACTTGGATGTCAGCCAGGGGCAGCTCAGGCGTGACACCTGCCGTTTGTTGAGGCCATTCCAGGAGGCCACGTTTTTTGTCAGTCGACAGGACTACGGGATGAATAACGTCATTCCACTGCTTCATGTCCTTTAACCAATGCTGAAAAATCTGTCTGGGCAGGGGACTGGAGATGTGGCGACTACATCTCGCGGCCACATGAGTCCGGTGGGGACTGAAATGGAGGAGGAGGAGGACATTGGAGCAGAAGCATTGTCTGGTGAAATGAGTGGATTTTCTACCCGGTGACAAGAGAGGAGGAGCAGGAGCGCTGGAGGAGGTAGATGGAGATGGGGAAGACGAGGCGGGATGACCCGCAAGCACCGGGGCAGTATACAGTGGAGATGGAGGCAGAGAGCCCCTCGGAGTCACTTGTGCAGTGGCCCGCAGCATGTGATTTTTCCTGGGTAGTGACAGCCGAATAGTCCCGTATCCGGTAGAGGGATGACTTCTGGCTCTCCACCCTATTGGACCCTTGCTACCGGTCCAAAATGGGAGCCTTTTTCTCAGCTACTGAGAGGGAGGACAAACTCAAATACTATAGGGAAATCCTCCGTAGTCAGTTGGCCACTGCCTATGTGCGGCATCGTCCCTCCTCTGACAGGGCTGAAACCCGGGGGGGTTTCCCCAGCGCTCATGTACTACTGCCGCGCTTGCTGGGAAGGTGGAGGGGTAGGAGCAATACCAGCTCCATCAGCAGCAACCTAAGTCTGGAGTCACTGATGAGCAACTTCCTTCACTCGCCTAGTGAGGAGGGTAGTCGCCAGCAGCAGCAGCAGGACCTGGAGCAGTCCCCGAACCAACAGGTGGTGGCCTACTTGGACAGCACTCTGCCACCAAAATTAGAAGATCCGCTGGACTACTGGGCAGCCAAACTGGATGTGTGGCCGCAACTTGCCGAGTTTGCAGTGGAAGCTGTCCTGCCCGGCCAGTAATGTGGCATCAGAACGGGTGTTCAAGTTGTGGCGGGGGCCATCGTTACCACGAGGAGAACCCGCTTGTCCACGGGAAATGTGGAACGACTGACCTTTTTTCAAGATGAATCAGGTGTGGATCGGCCAGGATTTCACACACCAATGCCTTAGGCGTCAGACAACATCACCATGACGCCTCACCCGAACGTGAGAAATGAGTCTGGGTTCAAAAATACCTGCCTCAGCCACTAGTCTGAGGCCGCCACCCGCCCGCTGCCACACATCGGCTGACAGTTTCTTCCTCTGCCACCAACCATCTTTACCCGGGACTGGTATTGTCACCCCCCCCCACACTCTTCATTGTGCCCCTTTATGATCTCATGCTGCTGTTGCTGGTGCCGTGACATCCACACTGTGTCATTGTGCCACTCTCTGCCCTCATGCTTTTGCTCCTGCCGCCGTCACCTCCACTCTCTGTCATTGTACCACTCTGTGGCCTACTCCTGTTTTTGCCACCTCCAGAATGTCATTGTGCCACTGCCTGACCTCATGCTGCTGCTGCCGTGCCCTCCACACTGTGTCATTGTGCCACTCTGTGGCATACTCCTGTTTTTGCCACCGCCAGAATGTCATTGTGCCACTCTCTGACCTCATGCTGCTGCTACCGTCACTCCAGTCTCTGTCATTGTGCCACTCTGTGGGCTACTCCTGTTTTTGCCCCCTCCAAATGTCATTGTGCCACTGCCTGAACTTATGCTGCTGCTGCCGTGCCCTCCACACTGTGTCATTGTGCCACTCTGTGGCCTACTTCTGTTTTTGCCACCTCCAGAATGTCATTGTGCCACTGCCTGACCTCATGCTGCTGCTGCCGTGCCCTCCACACTGTGTCATTTTGCCACTCTGTGGCCTACTCCTGTTTTGCCACCTCCAGAATGTCATTGTGCCAATGTCTGACCTCATGCTGCTGCTGTGGCTGCTGCCGTGCCCTCCACACTGTGTCATTGTTCCACTCTGTGGCCTACTCCTGTTTTTGCCACCTCCAGAATGTCATTGTGCCACTGTCTGACCTCATGCTGCTGTGGCTGCCTCCGTCGACTCCACACGCTCTCACTAATGATGCCACCTGAGCTCTCAGCTTGTTTTTTTCCAGCTTTCGCTGCCATGACTTTATCAGGCAACATTCCCGCTTCAGTTTTTTGGTCAGTTTTGCCCTCTTAAGTGCCCAGCGAATTTTATAGTGAAGTGATTCTAAGAGCGGCGGCAGTCATCTGCGTGTCATACTAAAACACAACATTGTATGAAGACCAAACCAAGCTCCCTCTGCATATTTAAGCATGGCACAACGTTCTATAGCACCCTGCAGGCTCTATGCAGCCTGGAAATAGCTATTTTTTAACGCGATTCGTCCCGAAGTAATTCGGACCGAATTAATTTTTGTTGGGAAATTCGGTGAAGTGACCGAACCGAATTTTTGAGAAATTCGCCCATCTCTAGACATCACCATAGGTCGCCACACAGGTTGCTGAAAGCTTTAGAACAGAGCGTGTTATCTCTAACAAACAAAAGACAATACTTGTTTACTTTAGCTCTGAAGCGCTCTGCTTTCATATGTCAGTATGTAGTGGCCTGAAACAGAACCTTGTCCCGTCTGCCTGTTTCATAACTAGCTTACAGTCACTACAACTGCTCACTAGCCCACCTCTCTATGCCTAGTTTCACTGTAAGCTCATATATATAAATCCCAGACATTTCTTTATTTCTATTCTATTCTTTATTTCTATTTCTTTAGTCTATTGTAATTGTTATTGTGCGTTTCTCCTACAGTATTTCTTGCATTTACTTTGCCCTGTTTAGAGCCACAAGAAGTTAAATCAGTTAGTAACCTGATTGGATTAGTGGCTCAACCATGTCAGCCAATCAGGGGAGCTCTCTTTGCAGCCTCAGAATAACGGTCTGAGCTGGAAAGTTCCAGAAGGAAGGAGTGAAGCACTAGACTCCAAAGAGAGCACACAGCCTAGCTGCGGCTTAGAATCTTTTTAACTTCTAACTTTAACCTGTATCCAGCAAGCAAAAAGGATTTCCACGGGCCTACTTAAGTTTCCAGTAGGACTACCCATTTATATTATTTAAGAGCCTACTGTCCAGTCGGAAGTGTGTTTGAGGGTCCCCCAACTCTGACTAATTTCGTCCTGGCTTCCATGTCAGTGGTCCATGCATCTTCCACCTGTAACCAGTGTGCGGTGGCAGCGTCAATTTTTCAGGTCTCAAGTTAAGTATTTTCTCACCCGTGCCTCGTTCAGCTGAAGGTCTCACCCCTCTGGATCAGGTCTGTAACAACTCTTTACACCCTACTACTACTCCAAATGTCTCAAGATTCTAAAACTACTACTTCCAGAGCATACCTGCGTCTCTTCTACAAGTACTAAAGTGCTCCTACAGCTCCAAGACTCTGATTACTCCTAATTGCTCCTTAACAAAGCTATATTTTACTGTGGCCTACTCACGAGAGACTGTACCAGTATTACTCTGTACTATACCAACCGTTCCAGCTTCTAGTAAAGCAACTGTTACCCTCAAGCCTACGTTTGCAGTGACTGTCTCAGCTGTGGGCGTTGTGTGGGGTTGGGTAGCAGTGAACATTCTTGCGGTCAGGCAGAGCCTGGGAACAAAGGCCACCATATACCCTCATGCCCTACCATCGCCTGTGACAACCTTAAAGGCCCTCTGTCCCAGTCACCCGGCTTGTAACAAGTACAATTAGCGCTGGGAATGCAGAACTGATATGCTAATCACTGCTATAGAACCACATATAGCCTAGCCAGAAAGAGACAGGAAGCACTAATCTAAAACTGCTTGTGGTTCTGTGAAACAGCATAGTGAAACAACCCCTTTTAAGCCACTCATACATTGTCCCTTCTCTGTTCTGTGCACCCATAGCACAGAGGAAGATGAGAAGATAAGGAAACCTCTATTCTTGAGTGCAGGTCAGATATTTATTGCATTTACTGTCAATATGCTATAAATATCTGAGATGAGAATACCTATTTAAGTGACAATACCATATTTATGCCACTTGCAGCCAATACTAAAGTTATCTTAAAGGCTTACTGCATATTGCTTTGCTATTGCGATTTATGTAGAAATAGTTTGCTGTAAACATACATGCTCCATGTTACATGATGAGGAAATATTCTTGTCTTTAATACAAAATCTAGTGATTATAAAGATAATAAAAAATACAGATAAAATGATATGCATATATGTACAAACAATTTACAAAAGCTAGGAAGCGATAACATCTAGAGTTCATGTCATATTTCACTTCTGTAACCAACTCAATTTCTTTTTAGTATTGTGCTTTCTTCTGTTGGTTACCAGAGATAAGCTATGTATCAACTACAACGTTTATCAAGGAAGCGATCTTGAGTAGAGTAATTCCTTTACCCTCCCATCTTCTTCTGTAGAGTAGACAAGTGGCAGTGTATGTGTAACTCTCTCTGTTTACTCAGGACATCCCTAGAAGAGGCTGGAGAAATCCATGCATGTGACTGCCTCCCTGTTCTATGTAGTCCAAGGGGCAACGGGACCCCATTCTCAAGATATTTGTCATATTCTGTCAATATGCCATAAATATCAAAGATGGGAATTCCTCTTTAAAAGGGTTTTACCAGGAGGTAAAATACCTTGCAGCTAACTGCGATCCAATCATGCATGTGAATGAGGAGGGTGGTGCTGTTGGCCGTCGTCTCCATTCACATCTATAGTTCCCATAGACGTGAATGAAGTGGACGGCTGCAAGTACCGCCCTCCTCATTCACATGCATGGTCGGCTCGCAGTGAGTTGTGAACAACTAATACAGGGGATTTTTCTTCATGGTAAAATCGCTTTAAAGACAAACTACTAAAGGTTCTGTTTGTCAACTGTTAAAGAGACTGTGATATGTTTGTTTTATGACCACCACCCATTTTTACCTCTTTGTAAGAGAAGCAATAGAGAGAAAGTTGTTGTATGCAAGTTGAGTCTGCAGCAAGTATTTAAAAGGGAAGACTTTCCTATTCTTACCTTTAATGTGTCTAAAGGAAAGGGTTTGGAAAAATATCAACCACAAGGAACAGCTGTACTAAAAACACTGTAAGTGGTAAGAAATAGGGGCAATGAGCTTCATTTATCAAAACTGTCTAATAGGCTGTCTTTGTTGCCCATGGCAACAAATCAAAGCTCAGCATTCATTTTTCCAGTATAAGAAATAAAAGCTGAGCTCTGATTGGTTGCTAGACAGTTTTGATCAATAAGGTCCACTGTTTTTTTGTGATGTTAGGCTACACGCAGCGTTAAAGTGTATTTTGAGACACTTTTTGAAAATATGCAAATGTTTTATTTCACCATTTTCTTCTGTTAGTCTATGGGTAAATATACAATTAATATCTCTACACAGCATTTTACTTATTTGCAATTAACTTAGAAGTCCAGAAAACTTTATGTGCTTTTACATGTAGTTGTAAGTGCACCAAAAAAAAATCCTATGTGAATTTAGCTGTTAAAGTGCACTGGACTAGCAGAGTTATGGGATTACTGTGGCTGGACCTCTATGGTGGGTCCATGGACAAAATTAACTATTGCATTTGAAGGTAACAGAGAATGGAATACGGTTGCACTTCATAATGTCATGTATGTAAAGAGGGTAAGAAGAGGTCACCATTAAACACTTCAAGGTTCCCATGTTCCCAGGGAGTCACCTCCCCTTTTAACCCCTTAAGCCCCGGGCCTGAAAAATAGTTAATGAACAGAACATTTTTTTAGTTTTTGCCTCCTTGCCTCCTTCAACAGTTGTAACTTTTTTATTTTTTCAATGACGCAGTTTTATGAGGCCTCATTTTATTCGAGACAAGTTGTACTTTATGGGGGAATAGTTTAAGTTCACTTAAAAATAATTGCAGAATTTTTTTACATTTGTTTTTAATTTTTTACTTTGTTTTTTTACATTTTTATTTACACCATTCACATTTCACACTTAATAACTTGCTAGATTAATTTTAAAGGTTATTACAGTCATGGGGATACCTAATCTGTGTAGGTTTTTTGTGTGTAAATATTTATTTATTTTTATTTTATTATTTATTTTTTTATTCATTTTTTTACACTTTTTATGTTTTTTACTTTTTTTTTTTTCTTTTTATCCCCTGAAGGGAGAATTGTTTTACTTTTTTTTTTTTATACACTTAGTAATGTATTAGCATATTCATATATGCTAATACATTATAATCTGTGTCAGTCTGACACAGGCAGTGATCAGGATAGCACACAGTCTGTCCTGGTCACTGGCTTGTTACACAGACAGTCCTGAGGATACTCTAGCTCCCCAGGACTGACTGTGCAGGCATTCCCCAGGCTCTGTTGGGTCACCAGGTGTTCCGATCACCCGACAGAGAAGGGAAACCCTTTGATTGCGCTGCGGTGACGATCTGCCGCAGGTTAAAGCACCGGGTTGCAGAGGTTTTCTCCACTCCATGGTGCTCGTAGGGGATGCTTTGGGATCAGGGCTGTGTAGTACAGCCCTGTTCTCAGCGCAGCTGCGGCGCCCGGAGCTGCAAACCCCGATGTCTACAGCGACGCCACAAGACGTCGCTGCAGACGAAGGACCCGCACCGGCCGACGTTAAAAGTCGGTGGGCGGTCGTTAAGGGGTTAAGAGACATGAAGTATCAATTGAGAAAGCTATTTCGCTCCTTTTTATATTTACATTAACACCTATTTGTGGCAGCAGATGACAAGAAGTGTAATAATGTGTTTTGATCCATTGTAATATTATGCTTTATGTTGCAGTAGCAGTGTAGCTCTGGCAACATGGTGCTATAAAGCCTGGAAGTAGGGAGCAGGGGCTTGTATGGGAAATTCTCTACGGGACCATTTCTGTTATGTATGATGACTGGTGACCATTCTTTTTGCAGGTAGTTCCCGCCACTGTGTGTGGCCTTCACTGATGGTTTCTGCTGTGTGGAGTAGTAGAGACAGAAGTTGTTTCAAGACTGAAAATGTTCTTCATCTGGGTAACCACACATCACTGGCACAGTGGCCAGGATTTGGGACAGTAGCAATTGCTGGCTGGGCCTGTTGACTGAAAAGAGATGTGGCTGCATAGAGCCCTGCTCTTGTGGATGTTTGAACAGGCTTGTGAATTCTTATTTTGCTGCTGCTGGTGATACTTAATTGAGTTCTCTCACATACTGCTGGCATCTGCCTGTACCTCTGACCCCTCTTACATATTTTGCCTCCCTCACAGTGACCTATTGCAGCTTTACTGTGTTTGGCCTAGTCATTATTTCAGCCCTTCTTTGGTTGCTTTCACAAAGATAATTAAGGCCCTAAACACTTGTCAGATAATCCAATTGAAACCAGACACCTGGTAGATTGAGAGATAATAAAAGAGCAGGGAAAGGATAGAGAAAGTAAATGTTTGTATACAGTGACACAGCTATAGGGGTGGGAGGCAAAAAGGCCCTTCTGCCACTTTCAAATGTAGCTAAGATAAACTCAACAGATAAGACACTATGAAATCATGGCACAGAATGTTCTCTCAACCTTTTCAATGCTTTTTAATTGCACTGGTCGTAATTTAAGACCAGATAAACAAATGAAGCTATGGCATCATAGTCAAGCTCTTTGCTACATCTGTGGGAAAACACCAGTATTATAAATGGCACATAGAGGAGGGATGGGGTTCTAGATTTTGCATTGGGCCTCAAGAGATTTAAAGTTGTGCCTTTTTTTGCATACTTTGGGACATTAACAATAAGTCATGTGGATACCTCTAAGGTTGTATAATAAACCGCCTGTTTTATTTTATGCCAGTGTTTTCTTTAAAGCTGGATTCACATTTTGTGGCCATGAGAAAATTCCTGATTATCAAATAGAAGACTTGTTATCCAGAGGCTATTTGCATTTTTAAATATACATTTAACTAATGGCTCTGCACTGCAGCTCCTGTGAGAGTAATAGACTCTGTATTATCCACATAGCTGGGAGTAGAGATGGGCGAAGTTCTCAAAAATTCGATTCGGTGACTTTCCGTTTTCCCCGCAAAAATTTTTTTTGGTCGAAATTATTTCTAGAATCGCATTAAAAACAGCTATTTCCGGGGTGCACAGAGTGCGGGGTGGTACAATCTGTGCCATGTTTAAAATAGCAGGCTTGGTTTTGGGTTTTATACAATGTTGTGTTTTTGTATGCACGCAATGACTGCCGTGCTCTTAGAATCGTTCCTTTTAAAATTCCCTCGCACTTAAGGGGGCAAAAAATGACCAAAAAACCAACGGGGGGGAAAGTAGCTGAAAAGTCATGGCAGCGAAAGTGGAAAAAAAAAAAGCTGAGGGCCGGGGGCAAAAAATCAGTGGGCAGAGTGTGGGGTGCGGCAGAGCCCCAGCGAAGGGTAAAATGGGGACAATGACATTTGGAGGGGGCAAAACGGGTAGGCCCAGAGTGGTACAATGACACGTGAGTACGTTCGCAGCAGCCTAGCGCGCTGAGGTAGAGAGTGGCAAATGACATTCGGGGGGGCAAAAACAGGAGTGGCCACAGAGTGGTACAATGACACAGTGAGTACTTACGGCAGCGAGCTCACAGTGAGCATCGCAGCATGATGGTCAGAGAGTGGCCACAAATGACATTCTGGAGGTGGCAAAAACAGGTAGAAATCAAGTGGCAAATGACAGAGTGTGAGTCATGGCAGCGAGCGGAACAAACAGCATGAGGTCAGACCGTAGCATGATGACAGAGTGTGGAGGTCATGGCAGCAGCCACAGCAGCAGCATGAGGTCAGACCGTAGCACGATGACATTATGGAGGTGGCAAAACAGTAGTAGGCCACAGAGTGGCACAATGACAGAGAGTGGAGGTACGGCAGCAGCCACAGCAGCAGCATGAGGTCAGACAGTGGCACAATGACATTATGGAGGTGGCAAAACAGTAGTAAGCCACAGAGTGGCACAATGACAGAGAGTGGAGGTCTACGGCAGCAGCCACAGCAGCAGCATGAGGTCAGACAGTGGCACAATGACAGAGTGTGTATGTCACGGCAACAGCCACAGCAGCAGCATGAGGTCAGACAGTGGCACAATGACCGAGTGTGGAGGTCACGGCAGCAACCACAGCAGCAGCATGAGGTCAGGCAGTGGCACAATGACATTCTGGATGTGGTAAAAAGAGGAGTAGGCCACAGAGTGGAACAATGACACAGAGTGGAGGGCACGGCAGCAGCCACAGCAGCAGCATGAGGTCAGACAGTGGCACAATGACATTCTGGAGGTGGCAAAAACAGGAGTAGGCCACAGAGTTATTCATCTTGACAAAGGTCAGTCGTTCCACATTTCCCGTGGACAAGCGGGTTCTCCTTGGGGTAACGATGGCCCCCGCCGCACTGAACACCCACTCTGATGCCACACTACTGGCCGGGCAGAACAGCTTCTCCACTGCAAACTCGGCAAGTTGCGGCCACACATCCAGTTTGGCTGCCCAGTAGTCCAGCAGATCTTCTAACTAGGGTGGCAGAGTGCTGTCCAAGTAGGCCACGACCTGTTGGTTCAGGTTCAGCTCCAGGTCCTGCTGCTGCTGGCGACTGACCTCCACACTAGGAGGGTGAAGAAAGCTGCTCATCAGTGACTCCAGACTTAGGTTGCTGCTGATGGAGCTGGTACTGCTCCTACCCCCCATCTTCCCCCAGCAGCCGCGGCAGTAGTACGTGAGCGCTGAAGAACCCCCGGTCAGACCTGTCAGAGGAGGGACGATGCCGCACATAGGCAGCGGCCAACTGACTATGGAGGATTCCCTATAGTATTTGAGT
Source organism: Phyllomedusa bahiana (assembly GCA_025379985.1). Lineage (NCBI taxonomy): Eukaryota > Metazoa > Chordata > Amphibia > Anura > Hylidae > Phyllomedusa > Phyllomedusa bahiana. The sequence goes on from JAODAL010006048.1 coordinate 83,129, forward strand.
TTGTCCTCCCTCTCAGCCGCTGGGAAAAACGCTCCCATTTTGGACCGGTAGCGAGGGTCCAATAGGGGGGAGAACCAGAAGTCATCCCTCTGCCGGATGGTGACTATTCGGCTGTCACTAGCCAGGCAAATCAGCATGCTGCGGGCCATCTGCACAAGTGTCTCCGAGGGGCTCTCTGTCTCCATCTCCACTGTATACTGCCATGGTGCTTGCGGGTCATCTGCCTCGTCTTCCTCATCTCCATCTACCTCCTCCAGCTGCTCCTGCGCCTCCTCTCTTGTCACCTTGGTAGAAAATCCACTTATTTCACCAGACAATGCTTCTGCTCCAATGTCCTCCTCATCCTCCTCCTCCTCCTCCATTTCAGTCCCCACCGGACTCATGTGGCCGCGAGATGTGGTCGCCACGTCTCCAGTCCCCTTCACAGACAGATTTTTCAGCATCTGTTCCAGGACATGAAGCAGTGGAATGACGTTATTCATCCTGTAGTCCTGGCGACTGACAAACAACGTCGCCTCCTCGAATGGCCTCAACAAACGGCAGGTGTCATGCATGAGCTGCCACTGGCTGACATCAAAGTTACACAGGGGAGTTCTCCTGTCCACCTGGATCATCAAAAAATCGTTATTGGCGCAGGAACCGCAGTTTGACAACGTGGAGGAGAAAGCGGCGTCTCCTGTCCAAGTTGTTGGTGTGCCTGGGAAGGAAGCACATTCACCCAGTGGGCCGTAAAGGACATGTACTGGCCCTGACCGTAGTTACAGATCCAGACGTCCGCGCTGCCATGCACCTTGGAACAAACCGAAAGCTCAAGGACTGGCCCACCTTCTGTTCTACATATTTATGAAGTGCTGGTACTGCCTTTTTGGAAAATAAATTATGGCTTGGAACTCTCCATCTCAGCTCAGCACAAGCCGTTAGTTCTCTGAACGGTGCAGAGTCCACCATTTGGAAAGGGAGGGACTGCGGTACCAACAACTTGGACAGGAGCATGGTCAGCTTTTGCACCTTAGGATGGTTGGACGCATACTGTTGTCTCTTTGCAAATGCCTCGCTGAACGACTGCTGGCGCCATGAGTAGCGAGGAGCAGGAGCATCTAGAGCGGGAGATGATGGCAAAGAGAAACAGCTCCCTTCTGCAGAGGTGGTGGAGCCGTGACTGGCTGCAATGGCATGTGTGCCACTGGCCGCGGCTGCTGCTGTTGCTGCGGTGGCGGGATGGACCACCACATCTGAGCCACATTTCTCCCAGGCCACCGAATGGTGACGCTGCATGTGGTGACGCAGGGCCGTGGTGCCAACGTTAGCTCCCTGGCCACGCTTCACTTTTTGCCCACAGATTCTACATTCCCATATTCTTCTCCTCCGGTGTCTTAGCAAAGAACTGCCACACCGCTGAGTTGCTGGTTTTACCGCCAACGCTCCGCACTGAGTGACTACTACCACCGCTGCCTCGCTGAGCCCCTGTGCCGCTACTTTCTTGGACCTGTGAAGCGGGTTTTCTACCCCGTGGCCACTTGGCTCCCGACCTCACACTGCTGCTCCCCTGCTGACTCACGGCCACACAACCCACTTGCTGGCTGCGCCGCTGCCTGACGCGCAAGCTGACGCCCTCTTCTCCTGACCATGATGAAGCCCTTGCTTCACCCGGCTCCCAAGTGCGGTCGGCTACATCATCATCGATTTGTGTTTCATCGTCACTGCTGTCCTCATCACCAGTCTTGGTATGCAGAGGCTGACCCCTCACAACATGACCTCCCATGCCACTCTCCACATCTATACTTTGCCGCCTACTGCAAGAAGCAGGGGATATTGGCCCCATTTCTTTCATGCCAAGTAGCTGCTGACTGCCCTCCTCAAATTGTTCATCCTCGCTATATAGTGGCGCAGAGCTCAGACCACATAGTAGATCTCTGGCTGAGGGAACCGGATGGGACAGAGGCGGGTTGAGGACAGGTGAGGGCCGCTGACCCATTCCCGGGCCATGTCAACTAAAGGTTGTGTCTGACGTTCCCACCGACTCTTGGCTGGGGTTGTCAGATGTCATCTGGGAGGAAGTGGATGACCTAGTCAACCAAACAAGAATCCTTGGGTTGCTGGTCAGCACATGGCCGCTAGATGACACCGGCAGTTGTGGCCTCACCGAGTGAACCCTGCTGCGACGTCCCCTTGCTATGCTGCGACCTGAGCCTGCTCCAGGAATATTTGTGCCACTGCCACTCACAGGTGAAGAGCCTGCCACCTCTCTGTCTGACATACTGTTTGTTCTAAAATGTACAGACACTGTTTGATGAAGATATCTGTATATAATAAATACACACCCTGTATTTGACTCCAAATGAACCCACTAACAAGCTTGGGTAACCCTTGGATATAAATTGCGCTCCACAAATGGGCAGGAAAAATTTACTTGTATGTGCCGTTTAAAAACACTGTGTATTTTACTGAATATAAAAGCACAAGCAGGCTTAATTAACCTTCGGTTGTGAATTATGCTACAGGCAAATGTCTTTTTTGGCGGTGTAAAAAGAAGTTTCTTTTAGTTACTACAACAGCAGAACAACGTCTTATTAACCCTTGGATCTAAATTGCGCAACAGAAATGAGCAACCAAAAATTACCAGCTTTGTAGCGTGTTAAAATGGCCTGTATTTTACGGTACACAACAAAAACAGAAAACTTGTAATTAACCAATCTTCGGTTAGTGAAAGCTACAGGCAAAAATGTTCTTCTTTTGGGCGGTGAAAAAGAACGGTTATTATGTTTCTTTTTAGTGAACGCCACAACAGCAGAACAACGCTTAATTAACCCGTGGATGTAAATTGCGCAAAATAAATGAGCAACCAAAAATTAAGTGGTATTTGGATTGTAAAAACGCTGTTTCTTTAAATGAATACAACAGGAACAGGCTTAGATAACCCTTGGATATTCAATGTGCTGTGAACAGATAGCATTAAAATGTATATGCAGCTGCATTGGACGCACACTGGACTTCAGTTCCAATACTCCGCAAAATCAGAATTAGAACGTAAGAGAAGCAGTCTCTGAGACAAGCTGTGACACCCCCAAAAATCGCTGTATAAAAATGAGTTCTTTAGTATCAGCTACCATAAGCAGCCGTGGCAGCACCTTCCCTACTCAGTACAGTGAGAGCGGTATGAGCTCCCAGCGTCGCGCCCGGACTTATATAGTGCGGTGACGTCACAGAATCCCGCCAGTCTCTGATTGGCTTCATCTCTGCATTTGTTATGCAGGCTATGCCCTTCTTCCTCCCAGAGTTCTTTGCCCCATGTAACGCCATGTGCTCGCAGCCATTTTATCAATCAAAAGCACTCTTCGTTCCCGCGAAGTACCCCAAACTTCGACTTCGTTCAGAACCGAAGTTTTCCTGAAATTCTAAACGAAGTCCACTTCGTTAGAATCAATTCTCCCAACTCTAGCTGGGAGTAGTAGTTCTACAATAACTGACATGGGTGCTACTTTGTTGATAGCCTATTTTCGGATGTGGTGTGGTACAAAGGTTCCTAACTGTGTTGCATGATGGGCCCCATCTCTAATCTTTTTTTCTACCAAGATGCGAGCTCCATGCAGAGGAGACAGGGTGGAGTGAGGGGGCTCTATTGATGCTAGGAACTCTAGTTGCATGTGTACCCAGCAGGAGTGCTCTCAATATGTTCACACGACTTATTTTGGGACGTATTTCAGCCCGTAATTCACGTGAGATACGTCCCAGTCATTACGGTAATCCACAGTTCTCATAGAGAACTATGGATTACGTCTCCTCTCCCTGCTCGCACAATAAGGCGAGCGGGGAGAGAAGTGACATGTCAATTATTCACGGCGTATACGCGCCGAGAATAATGAATGTTTATGGGACCAGCGGGCTGCTGCCCCCCCTCCGCTCCGCACCGTACACACGGCGTAATTGCGGGGCGAAACATGTCCCGTAATTAAGCCGTGTGAATATAGCCTTATCCTGTCACAGTGTGGAGTTGTTTTCCGGTCACAGTATAGTGGCATTGTACATGGTACATGGTACAGAGGCATTATCTTGTCACAGGGTGGGAGCATTATCCAGTCAAACAATAATGGTGTTATCCTGTTACAGTGTGGGGGCATTATTCTGTCATAATGTGGATCCATTTTTCAGTCACTGTACAGTGGTGTTATCCTGTTATGGTACATAGGTGTTATCTTGTCACAGTGTGGAGACATTATCCAGTCATGATATAGTGATGTTATCCTGTCATGGTACATAGATGTTATCTTGTCACAGTGTAGAGACATTATCCAGTCACTGCATAGTAGTGTTATCCTGTCATGGAACATAGATGTTATCTTGTCACAGTGTAGAGACATTATCCGGTCACTGTATAGTGGTGTTATCCTGTCATAGTACATAGATGTTAGCTTGTCACAGTGTGGAGACATTATCTAGTCATGGTATAGTGGTATTATTCTATCACAGTGTGGAAGCATTACCAGTCACGGTTTTAGTTGCATTATCCTGTTAAATCAATAAATAAAAAATAAAAATGTGCTGCAAACTATGTACACGTAATGTAATTGTAGTGTAATTGCTAAATTGGTTTACTAAATATATTAGAAGATAACTCCCAAGGGGGTGGCATGGGGCAAAATTTCTACTGCCTAGGGGACTCCATGGGGTTTAATCTAGCAATGCCATAGGGTGAGAACCACATTACATTGCCACAGGAGACTTACCATGAAGCATCTGTTTTTTATTGGATTCACCAGTACTTGCTATAAAATCATGGAAATATTTGTTAAACCATGTGTGGTATTGCTGCATGGTATTTGGCTACAAAGCACACTACAGCCGCAACAAGTGGACAGAGCCGTAGTTGGAAGCAGAGTGAAGAGAGAATGCAATTATAGTGCATCTGTAAATTTGTAAGAAAAAATATGTGATGAAAGCTTTGTATTTTGGAAGCAGGCTAATGGACGATAAAGTGATATTTTTTCTTATATTTATATTGGTGGATAGTTCACCAGTTGACACAGTACTACCACCTACTGTGAAGCAACATGACTTTGATTTCGCTGCTAGCCTAATTGAAAACTATTGCAGCAAATACTGTTTTCATTTTCCTTTTTTTTTTTTTAAGGATCTTTACAATCACATTTGGCCACATTATTTTATACTAGAGAAATGCTCACCTATTATAATAACCAGATAAAACGTACAAGCAGTATGTTTGAGTCAGTATCTTTGACAAAACATAAAATGTGTATTTTAAGCTGACTTTAAAAGGAGGAAACAAAGGTCATGCAGATTCTAAAGAAGGCTAGTTTGATGAAACACATGGAAACAATTAAACAGTTGATAATCTCTTTACAAAGCCTGACTAGCTGATGAAATCCATGTGTCAGGGCTGTCTGCTTTGAATGACATACAGTTTAAATGGCTCTCTCAGAAACTTGATTGAGAGAGATCAATAAGAGGAAGTTTGAAGGATCTGGAATTTAATTTTAGTCTTTAGAAACGGAAATGAGAATTTGCTTGCAGTTAAGTCCCAAAAAATCTCTGTTAACATGCATAATGTACTGTAGGAGAGTATTTCTATTACATAATTATAGAAATTGTACAATCAATACAAGTAAAGGAGGAGATAACAGTCCATTCACTTCTAACTTATCAGTATGGTACAGTTCAAAACGCAAAAAGCTAATTGTTGGCATCCATATCTATAATGTTCCTAATATACTTCATACTGCAGTATCCGTGGTTGGGATGTATGAATGGCATATTTGGTAACCTTGGGCACCATTGAGGAGGAAGAGTGTAATTTATGTAGTAAAAAAAAACGGTTTGAGGCAGATTTATAAATTTTGTCCAATACCTAGACGGTGTAAATGTGTAGGCTGCACCACATTAATCATAATATTGATAGATCTTTTTTAGTCTTATTGTTAGGGTATGTTCACACGCCGTAATTTCTGTGCACATTTCACCGCATTTTTGTGCTTAATACACGGTGAGATGCGTACTGCAATTACGGTAATCCATAGCTTTCATAGAGAACTATGGATTACGCCTCGCCCCCCTCCGCGTACAATACGATCCCATTGTACGTGCGGGGAGATAAGTGACTTATTCTGTCTACGACTTATAGTTTGGCAATTATAATATTACATTATGGTCTTGCAGTATTTAGTCTTTTTATGACTTTTTAAGTGTTAACCTTGTATGCCTTTTTTGTCTCTATAAAGTACATATACATTTATCTTCATTTCATCAGGTGTGGGTTTACATATCTCTTTTTTCTTTGTTTAAAAATATTGATTATTGAATATTGATACAATTTTAGACTGTCTTGTTTAAGTTTACACCTCTAATTAGTTGACTTACTTCATGCAACTAACTGCACCAACATTCTGGCAAATCTGACCATAAAAAAGGGAAGAGTTTCAGCACTTGGCAAATAAAATCAGAAACTTTATTTCAAATGATTAAGAGATACCCTCTAGAAACGCGTCAGATGGCAGCCATGGATTTTTATTGTTTGGAATAAAGTTTATCATTTTATTTTCTGAGTGCTGGAATTCCCTACCCTTTTCAATGGTTATCCTTGGATACGTCCGTGGTCTGGTGAATACATTCAATGCACCAGCGATTCTATTTGCACAAGGATCAGGAGGACATTGTATCACATCTCTTGCTGAGCTAAGGAAAATTATTTTGTATATATTATTCCTGCAAATCAGTTTGGTGCATGGTGTTGCATGCAAAGCCACACCTCTGTCCATAAAGCCACACCTTCTACTTAGACCACTTAAATAATATGTAACAATGAGGGGACGATCCACTCACCTAATGTGGGACTTTACATGGAGGAGGCACAGTTATAGGAAAGGAGCCACTTCCACTCCTGACTTGGTAAATTCAAATAAAAGGAAAAAATACAAATTATTTAAAAATGTTAAAAAATATACATCTCAAGCAGAGACAGGTTCAAAAGAACAAAGACTCGCTAACGTGTTTACTCATATCTTGATTTGACTGCATCCTGGAACCTGTCTTTATACTACTTTCAGAATTAACCCTGGATGACTGTGGCTCAACAGGTGCATAGTTCTAAATTTAATTAAGGTTAAAAAGTTAACATTATACGCTATATAAATTATAATTAAAAAATAATATATTAACTGTAACGGTGGGCCTACCAAACGGCAGACCAAAGATGTGGATCCTCTGGACCACTGCAAGCGGTGGTACGAGCCACGCCAGGGAGTGGAATCTAAGTAGGTCTGGTTTTCACCAGAACCCGCCGCAAAGCGGGATGGACATGCTGTGGCGGAACACTACCAGGTTGCTACCCACTGGTGACTTGTTGCTGTGGCAGCCGCACGGTGTGGCGTGGTACAAAATCATGAAGCAAGCTTGTAGTCGGGGACAGGCAGGAAGGTCAGGACAGTCAGTAAAGGTTCGTGGTCGAGAAGCAGAGGCAAAATGGTACAGTAAACAAAATATGCAAAAGACACTATGGGAATGCTTCCTCTCAAGGCACAGGGCACTATCGATTCAACAAGGAAGTTAGGAAAGGGCCGCGCTTAAAAAGAATGAGCGCCCGGTGAAAACCAATCACCGGCGCGCTGTCTCTTTAAATTTAAGTGCAGTAATCGCCCCCCTAGGGGGCGCGCAGCCAGTAACAGGAGCGCGGTGAGGTGAGTAAGGGACGGAGATGCGAGTAGGCCCGAGGACGAGGTTGCAGTGCCGCTCGCAGCAGGGGACGCCACGGAAGTGACCCAACACGTGGGTCGCAGGGACACCCGTTACATTATCAAAGATCAGAAAAACTATATAAACACAATTGAACCTTATATTGATGGGTGCTTAGGTGCTCTGGTGTGTAAATGAAAGATCCACCAAGCATTGCGGATTAGCAGTTTTTTATCTATATAACCTCTAGTTGCATGAAAAACCTTCTCAATCCCCATAAAAGAAAACATTGAAAGGTCACCTCCATGTTCCTGTGCAAAATGTTTTTACAGTGCTGACATTTTGAAAGTTATTGGCCGAAGGGTGTCAGATAAATGTCTCTGAATATGAACATTTAGAGGTCGTGTTGTGCAGCTAACATATTGCAGTTTGAAGGTGTTGCAGTTATTAAGATACACCACATATTTTAAATTACAATTAGTGTTGAGCGATTTTTATCGACAAAGTTGAAATCGGCACGGTTTTGAAGTTTGTATAGGTAATCGGATTTTTTCCGAATCACGCGATATTTTAGTTAAAATCTGCGCATAATCTATTTATATGAGCCATTTGCGTCGCTTCCTGACATTTTGGTGGCCCAGCCAATTCAGCTTACAGGAAACTTAAGAGCAGGTGAGATGTGTTTGCGACGGTCCATGACTGGGATTCGTGTATGGTTGCGATTGGCTGGAATAATCACATGACCTCGTTTTACATAGGAAACAGCCCTTACTGTTCTGCCTCAGTGTCTTCAGCGTTTCATACTAGTTGGTAGGCGTCGCGCTATGCATGTCTCCAAACTTCTCAGCGAAATCATACAATTTTTGAACAGGACAGAAACCTCTACTATTAGCTGCTTAGTTAGATTAGACATATGGAAGATTTTAGGTTGTTAGATAGAGAATTTTTAAAGCGCATCTATCGCTTATAAAGTCAGGGTGGAGGCGGGGGGGGGAGGGGGCGTGGTGCGAACACAGACAAGCTCTATAAAGGGACACTGGATAAAGTTCACAAGACTTAGTGTAGACATTGCACTGCAATATCTCTCATTATTAACAGTTTGCTATTGAAATATTTTCCTGGATATTGGGCAGTGTGAACTTTTATTAGGAACACATCATTTTGTTAACTGAGGTCTCTTTGTTAGGTGCCAAAAACTCCACTTTTATTATCAGTATACTACTATTTCCAGATAGGTGTTCTTTTTTCAATTTTACCCATTCCACATTGATGATAAATCCACCTTGCACTTAAAATTAGAATCCAGCACAATCTTTGTAGTCAGCAAAGGTTGATAGGTAGCCAAAATACCTTTTGATCAAGCAGAATCTATAACAGATATGGTGTTTTTTGCACTTTTTCCTCAGTCCAGATTTGTTCATTGAGATAGCTGCACTTATATCTTTACAGCTATTTTATAGTCACCAAGAGTGAATTGAAAGGTGCCAAAAATACTTGTATCATCCGACTCATATAACAGATACGTGTTTTGTGACTTTTGGCGCACTGCAGCTTAGTTCATTCAGATAGCGTGCCACATTATATCTGATACAGTAATTTTATAGTCACCACAGGTGAATTGAAAGGTACAAAAACAACTTGTATTATACGAATACATAACAGTATACGTGTTTTTTGCACTTTTGCCCAGTCTAGATTTGTTCATTCGATAGCGTGCACTTATATCTGATACTGCAATTTATAGTAACCACAGGATGAATTGAAAAGGTGCAAAATTACCTTTATATCCGAATACATAACAGATACGTGTTTTTTGATTTTGGCGTTACTCACAGCTTTGTTCATTCAGATAGCGTTGCACTTATATTCTTATACAGCAATTTTATTTCTTCACCACAGGTGAATTGAAATGGTACCAAAACAACTTGTATTATAGAAAACATATCAGATACGTGTTTTTTGCTCTTTTGCCCAGTCCAGTTTGTTTTCTTTCAGATAGCCACGAGTGCACTTATATCTTATACAGCAATTTTATAGTCACCACAGTTGAATATGAAAGGTGCCAAAAATATCTTGTTTCATCAGAATCTATAACAGATACGGTGTTTTTTGACTTTTGGTGCACTGCAGCTTTGTCATTCAGATAGCGTTGCACTTATATCTGATACAGCAATTTTGTAGTCCACCACAGGTGAATTGAATAGGTACCAAAAAACCAACTTGTTGTATTATAGAAACACATAAACAGATACATGTTTTTTCGCACTTTTGCAAGTCCTAGATTTGTTCATTCAGAATAGCGGTTGCACTGATATCGGATACAGCAAATTTTTTAGTCACCACAGGTGAATTGAAAGTACGAAAATACCTTGTATCATCCGAATACATAACAGGATCACGTTTTTTTGCACTTTGCCTAGTCCAGCATTTGTTAATTTTTAATCCAGCAATTTTTTTTGATTAGAGGAATTTGAGAATAACGTGTGATTGCGTTTTTTAATAATAGACTTTCCAAAACTATTCCATACCTTCTCATAATTCTTTATTTCTTAACTTGGAAGGAAATTCAGGTGGTAAGTGAGCAATGAGGGGGAGTAGCACATGGAGGTAGAGGTACCAAGAGAAGGTGTCCTTCAGTGCTGGCAACAACAAGCATGCCAGCGGATCATCGGGTGCAGGACCGTCAGGCCTGTCATCGATGGGTCAGGGCATGAGAATCTCAGTAACGAACGCGTCGCCAATCTGATTCTTCGTGGTTAATTGCAACCTGCATCCAGCAGTCTTATCTCCTCGTCCTCCCCAGACACGGGCCACAAATATCTTCATCAGCATCTCGTCATCCGTCCAACATGAAGCGAAGGGTGGCGGGGGGGCCCCCCCCCCCCCCCCCCCCCCCCCCCCCCACCCCCCCCCCCCCCCCCCCCCCCCCCCCCCCCCCCCCCCGTGTCCCCCCCGTAGCCAAATGTCAAACTCGTGTACCCACCCACTGTGGATAATCCATTTTCTGAAGCCTCTTTGATGACAAAAATGCGGTTGGGTCAGAAGAATGTTAAAAGATCAAAGAGGATAGATTTTTAGTCTGCTCTGACAGGCCCTAGTTACTGATGCCATCAGAGAGGAGAAGAAAGCCCGGTCAATCGGCTCAAAAATGGGCGGTCTGCAACAGCCTGCAGTGCCCTTGCTTATAGCCTGCAGCTTTGGATGCCAGAATGTCACGGACGACCAAGTCACTGTGTTTTGATGATGATTGATGATGACCATTGCGCGATCCATTCCGGTCTTTTTCGCTAGAATTTGCTTGCGAGCGCTTCATCAGTGGACAAGGGGGAAGACGATGGGGGTAGTGTCAATACGGGTCCCGCCACAAAAAAGGAGAGGGCAGTCGCAGAAGTCGATGATTGATTCTGCCAGCCAACCGGTCAGCGCAAAACCCCGCTCCTCTCTTATTGCCATCAATATAAAGGTCCGAGGACCTCTCAAGCTGGGGCTCCTTCTCATGAGCAAGCCTCTGATTCACCCAGCGAAGGTCATATGCCGCCGTTGCCGTAAACGCAATAAAGTAGAGGCAAAGAACCTTAGTTGGTAACCTCCACCACCAACATGTCTAGTCACATGCAGCGAGATGCGATGAGTGCTAAATGGAGGCAACACTCTGGCAAAAAGGCCAGACCGACGCCGGGCCATCCAACCACTGTCACACCCTCTAGTCTACACATCCTCCGCCCACACACAGCGTTCATCAGCTGCCCACAGTCCTATCAGAGTTCTGATTCAGGGATTCAGCCCTCCGCTTCAGCCCTCCACCGTCGCAACGAGTACCCACACCAGCACCACCGTGACCCATCCTACCCCCTTCCTCCTCCGCCAGTTTGACGAGCCGGCACACCGTACAGAGGGCTCACAGTCTAGGCAGCCAGCCTTCTGTCTACCCAGGTCTTGGGAGCAGAAAGAAAAGAAACACTTCAACCCAAACCAATCCAAAAGCAAAAAGCCTGAACTGTCACATTGCCAGGCCTTTTGGCCTTGGAAATGTCGCTTTCCGTATGGGTGGGGACACAGATGGGTTAAGACCACGTCATGTGGCCCTACGCCTGCCCCAATACTAGATGCTCCGGAGCGGCTATTTCTTTGCCAAAAAAGCCGTCCCTGCACTGGCCAGAACATGTCATCTAAAATTTCAGCGCGTTGTCTGCCCTCTGTGTCCGGAATAGTCCATCTGTCCACCCGACACATGGACTAGTAAGCACGGCAAGGCCGCTATATCTCTGTGGAAAGCTTAACTGACTGAGCTGGGTGATGTCTCTGGGGGTGACGGTGGCTCTCAGGCATCGGCGCACCGCTATTCAGAACTGGGGGGATGGTGCAGGGCTCTTTCCACCAAAGGTCCTCTGGTGGCTAGTGCACCAGACGAAACCAAGCGTTTTGAAATTAATCTGTCTTGGAGACTGTCCAACACAGGTCAGGAGCTGTGGACGGCTCCTCGCAACGAGACGAGGCTGGCTGGGTGGACAAAGAACCTTGTGCCCAGGCAAGGTGGTGTTGCGATAAGGGGCCGAATCTGTGGCCGCCCTTAAGGATCCGGTAGGCTGGAGAACATCCTTGCCTGCACATGGTCATGACCTCGTTGTCCAGAAATTTCTAAAGAGGCTCCCAGGGTTGGACTTGCCTGCACTGACAGGAAGGCTCGACGGTCTGACGTTCGCACTTTCACGCCGTTCGCACCCTGCTTCGTCACGCCTGGCCTGCGTCTGCAGCGTCCAGACTCTGGCCTCCCCGTCAACCGACTCATTGTTTGAGTGGCCACACGCTGGAATTCCACACCTCCTAAATGCTCTCAGCATTGTCGGCAGCAGGCTCACATGACCATAAGCAGTACGAAGTGAACATGGCCTGTCACGCGGGTGCGGACCTTGGGGTGTTTGAGCCACGAGAGTGGAGCAGGTAAAAGAGCTCTGCACCATCCTTGCCAGTTTTGAAGAAGAAGGCACCCAAAAAATGGTCAGTGCGGACAATGCCCTGTCAGCATGAGCATTGTGGTGGATACTTAGTTCTGGAACGATCGGTTTGGACCACTCTGAACAACAGGTTTCCGCCAGCGACGGAGGAGGAGCCTTTCTCTCCGTCAATTCCACAAGGCCGGACAGTTCACAAATTATCATCGGTCTTCCATTAGGACTGTGGTCGGGGTCCAGAAGCTAGTGCAAGGTGGGCATCAGCTCTCAGGGTGCATCATCTCAGGCAAGTCAGGGCTGTGGTTGAAAAAAAAAGCCTTGGGGGGGGGGGGGGGGATACCCGGGGGGGGACGGCAGAGGAGGAGGAGGTTATTCCTAGCCACGTTGTTACGCGTCCTGCCTTGGAAAGAGAGGTTGGTGCGAATTTGAGGAGGAAGATGTGGGAAGATCAGTTTGTAGTGCCCATCGACCCAGGAGGCTGGGAAATCCAACGGCTCATCTCTCAATGAGTGCTTGGATGCTCATTTCGCAACATTGATCCTCGCATTAAAGCCATCAAAATGAACAACAGTTACTGCGGGTGGCACACTCCTGGATCCCGGTACAAAACAAAACTCAGCCACTTTCCTGCCCACACACACAAATAGAGAGTAAAATGCAGGGAAATGGAGACTTGCTGATTGATCAACTGGAGAAACTCTGTTGCGTCTGCTTCGTCGTTCCCAAATGTCACGGTGTTGGAACAACATCAAGCGGACATGACAGCAGTAGAGTGCCAAGTAGGCGTAGCGCAGCAGCCAGGCAAGGGTTGCAGAAGCCTAATGGGTGACTCTGGCAAATCTTTGTTTACCCACATCACAACACATGCAATGCAGGGAACACATCCAGACACACAGAGCATCAGCTTAAGGATCATGGTGCACGACTATACTGCGTCATCATCACAAGTTTTTGTATGTGTTCCGGACCCAATAGGACTTCTTGGGTGTATCCAAAAATGGAACAAATGGCCACGAGTGGATAGTCCACGCTCATAGAAGGTGTTAAGGTCCTGCCAGCAGCCAGATCATATCTGAGTGGACCTTCAGCACAGCTGGAGGAGTCATTACAGACAAACGCATCCGCTTTTCACATATAATGTGGATTGTTTGACTTTCTCATAAGATGAATCAGCGATGGAGTATTTGATGATGTTGTGGCCCCTTTGCCGAGGTCACCGATTAGTTGCCCGGGGGGTGGGGGGGGGGTCTAACTTTTTTCCACATTCCTCTTCAAAAGAAATGGTTCACCTCTTGAAAAAATGTTTTTTAAACCATGATCTTTCTTACTGCCTATTTTTATTCTCTTTTCCCCAAAAGTTCATTTTGATGGTTTTTGCTGTGAGGCAGACTGTAAAATGACAGCAGGTTCTTTATGACAACAACGTATTCCTTTACTCACTTTATCTTAAGAAGTTTTCACATTGTCAATGGTTATGAGGGTCATGTTGATGTGAGATACAGCTAAATTTATGGTCCTTTGAAACAGAAATGTGGCTTTTAAGTGGCATTTTCTCCCCTCACAATTTTAATAGTGGCTCTGAGAAGTCATATTTATAATTTTTTGGGGTCATTTGTAGCTGTGAGATCACAGCATAATAATCAGGGTACTTTGGAAAAGAAATGTGGCTTCTTAAGTTGGCATTTCTCACCTCCACAATTTTTAAACAGGGGACTGGAGAAGTCATTTTTATTATTTTTTGGGTCATGTGCTTTGTAATGCTGCCCACATACTACAGGTCTATTATAAAAAAAATGTTTGATTTTAAACGACATTTGTTTTCACCAATTGTCTAACAAAGTGGCTCAAGGGTCATGTCTTTGAATTTTTTTGGGGGCATTTTGCCTTGGAAATGAGCTATACTACATGTCCGTATTATAAAAAATGTTTTGCTAACAGGAATTTGTTCTTACAATTGTCAGAGTGGCTCGAAGGGTGATGTTTGCTGTCAGAAACAGGAATAGGTAGGACACTGTTAATGGGACCACATATTGCAAAAAGACTTGTTTTTGCAAGATTCTTTAACATGATATCAATCCCTGTATTGTGGACAAACCCATTTAATACAATTAAAAAAGACGAAAACAAAGACTTGGGGATTCCCATCCAATTTTAAAAATGTGTTTTCTAGAATTAAACTACTAAAAAAACTTGCATGTACAAAATAGCTGGGTAAAAAATTCCTCCTGAATTTGTACCAACGGGAGGTACAGGAAAACTTGACAGTTGTAGGTTATTCAGAGGTCATGGATGTATGGAGCACGGACAGGAAAACAAAGTACAGAGGACATTTCCTCCAGCACGTTGAGTAAAAATGAGAAAAAAAATGCCAAGAAAAAGGGCACCTGGGTGGAACAGGAGCGTTAACCACCAGTATTTCCACGTGAAGTCAATAGGTCCGCAATTCATTACGGAGGGGGCAAGGAGCGCTACCAAGTTTTGACCTGTGTTCTGAGGAAGGCTGGAGTTCTTCACTTTCCGCTTCGCACTATGCTACAAGCATGACTGCTTTTCGTTGTGCCGTCATCATGGCATTTTAAACCTGGCGTGGTTAATAGAGACAGACGCCAGCCTGGGCTCTCACCGCACCCAATGTAACTCCGGCACTGGGTCATGCTGTGGGACACAGGACAGGTATAGTCAATGTTCCAGTTCAACTTAAAATGCGTGGTTGAAAGACTCCTTTTTCCGGAATTTATTAATCTGGGGGCGTCACCATCCAGCGTTTAATGGTCATTACTGCGGTTCCAGGGACAGGGTTTGTCAATGTCCAGTCAAGCTAAAATGGTGTTGAGAAGACTCCTTTTTTCCGGCACTTTTTATCTGGGTGCAGAAGGTTTAATGGTCTTTACTGTGGCCCAGGACAGGGACAGTTTATGTCCAGTTCAACTAAAATGGTGTGAAAAGGACTCCTTTTTCCAGGCACTTTTTAATTGCGGTCAGACATGGTTTAATGGTCATACTGCGGTCAGGAACAGTATAGTCAATGTCCAGTTTCAAACTAAAAAAATGGTGGTTGAAAGACTCCTTTTACCGGCAATTTTCTAATCTGTGGGTCAAGACAGGTTTAAGGGGTCATGCTTGCGGTCCAGGACAGGGTTAGTCATGTCCAGTTCACTAAAATGGCTGGTTGAAAGAATCCCCTTTTCCGGCCACTTTTTAATCTGGGGGTCTCAGGACAGTTTAATGGTCATACTGCGGTACCAGGGACAGTTCCTAGTCAATGTCCAGTTCAACTAAAATGGGTTAGGTTGTGGAAAGACTCCCTTTTTCCGCACTCCAAATTTAATCTGTGGACAGGCAGGTTTATAGGGTCATTGCTGCGGTCCAGGACGTGGGTTTGATCAATGTCCATTTCAACTAAATTGGTGGTTGAAAGACTCCTTTTTCCCGGCACTTCTTAATCATGGGGGTCAGACAGGTTTAATGGTCCATAATGCGGTCCAGGAACAGTTCTAGTTCATTGTCCAGTGAAACATAAAATGGTGGTTGAAAGATCCTTTTTTCCGCAATTTTTAATCTGTGGGTCAGACAGGTTTAAGGGTCATGCGCAGTCCAGGGACAGGGTTTGTCTCAATGTCCAGTTCAATAAAATGGTGGTTCAAAGACTACTTTCTTCGGCACTTTTCAATCTGTGGGTCAGCAGGTTTTAAGGGTCATGCTGCGTTCTAGGACAGGGATATTCAATGTCGTTCAAGTAAAATGATGGTTCAAATAATACTGCCCTCTGGCAACTTTTTAATTTGTGGGTGTGATGCAGGTTTTAAGGGTCATGCTGTGGTACAAGACAGGGAAGAGAATGGTGTTGTGACTTTTTTTCTGTAGCTTTTATAGCCTAAGTGTTTGTCTTAGATGTAGCAGGTATCATATGACTGTTGTGGCTGTTAATTCCAGTTCTCCAGCCCTGTTTGGGTGTAAGAATGAAGGTGTTTTTGTTTCCCCCATAGATTTAATGGTCATCGCTCATAATCGATCACTCACTATCGATTTCTTGCGTGATGGTCGACTATGACCATCAAACGAGTCGATGGTCAATTAATCGTCAAGCAAATTTAAAGTACACCACATATTTTAAATTACAATTAATGTATGATTTCATTTTATATTTTTTTAGCGCTAGTAGAAGTGGTGATCAAATCTGTTCTCTGCACCTACCTTCACACAAATGTGATGGCCGTATTTGTAGAAACCAACTTCATTTAATCATCCTATTGGCTTCATTAGATTGTTTTGAAGAGTGGGGGAAAGGGAAAAGAATCTCAAAGAATTTTGGGGGCCCTGCGGGGGACGTATCAAATTATTTTTTTGGTGCATTTTTTACAATATTGACTATTTTATCAAATTGTTGTTACTCCCTATTATCTTTTTATTTCAGCTCCCTTTTTTATTCAACTAGTCAGATCTGTCTAAGTTTGCTACTTTGGACATTGTATTGGAAAGAATTGACTTATTGACTGCAGCACCTGCAAACTGCAATATGTCGGCTGCACACTAGGACTTTTAATGTTGAAATATTGACTTTTATCTAAAACCCCCTTCGGCCAATAACTTTCAAAATGTCAGCAGTGTAAAAACATTTTGCACAGGAACGTGGAGGTGACCTTTCCGCATTTTCTTTTATGGGGATTGAGAAGGTTTTTCGTGCAACCAGAGGTGATCTGGATAAAAAAACTACTAAGTCGCAAAGCTTGGTGGATCTATCATTTACACAAAAGAGCACCTAAGGGGTCAGAAGTCAGACAAGACATTTTGGGCCACATGAAGCAAACTGTTTAGGTCTAAAACCCCCTCTTTTGCCCATAGTAATGGGCAAAAAAGTGAGTTTTAGACCAAAAAAAGGTTATACATGTGGCTTTTGGGATCAATATTAGGTTCAATTATGTTTAGGTAGTTTTTTATCTTTTTTTTAAAATTTTATTTTTTGATTATAAAATTTATATATGGGTTTAAAGTTACCTTTTTAAAAAAAGTCTTAAATTGATTTAGAATTTACTGTTTAACCCCAGTCTCCAGGATTAAACCGGAACTCGATAAAGAAAAGGGTTTTGGATGCCCGACAAAAACAAGCTATGAGTAAGGAGACTAGCTTCAAGACGAAGCGAAAATGCATCAGCCGACGCTATGCAATTTTACGCTCTGTCTGTGATGAGAATTTAAAATAAATTAAAGTATTGCCTCATTTACTCCGCTGGATTACAGTTAGAGATGGGCGAATTGATTCTAACGAAGTGGAATTCGTTTAGAATTTCAGGAAAACTGAGTACTGAGTTCTGAGTGCTGGAATTCCCTACCCTTTTCAATGGTTATCCTTGGATACATCCAGGGGTTAATTAAGCATTGTTCTGCTGTTGTGGTGACTAAAAGAAACTGTCTTTTTCACCACCAAAAATATACATTTTATTCCTGTACGCATAATTCATACCGAAGGTTTAATTCAAGTTTTTCTCTTGTTGGTGTTACCGTAAGATACACGCCATTGTATAAATGCTAATAGCTGGTAGTTTTTGTGCTCCAAGTCTTTTGCGCAATTTACTCCAGGGGTTAAATTAGCATTGTTCTGTGTTGTGGTCACTAAAGAAACCGACTTTTTCACCGCCAAAGAAGCAATTTTGCTGTAGCATAATTCATATCCGAAAGGTTAATTAGCCTGTTTGTGTTTTATATTCAGTAATACACTGTGTTTTAAACAACCACATACAAGTAATTTTTTCCTGGCCATTTGTGGTGCGCCAATTTTATATCCCAAGGGGTTACCCAGCTTTTTACTGGGTTCCATTTGGAGTCAAATAGAGGGTGTGTATTTATCATATACAGATATCTTCTTAAAACCGTGTCAGTACATTTTAGAACAAACAGTATGTCTGACAGGAGAGTGGCTGGCTCTTCACCTGCGAGTGGCAGTGGCACAACATTCCTGGAGCAGGCCCAGGCTAGCAGCCACAGCAAGGGGAATCGCAGCAGGGTCACTAGGTCGAGCCACAAACTGCCGCTGTCATAGCGGGACGAGTGATGACCGCAACCCACAGGGTTCTTAGTGGTTGATATGTCATCATTCCTCCAGATGACATCTGACAACCCCAGCAAGAATCGGTGGGATAAAAAAACGTCCAGAAAACCCTTAGTTGGCATGGCCGGAGTGGGTCGGCGGCCATCATGTCTCAACCTGCCTCTGTCCCATCGGTTCCCTCAGCCAGAAGATCTACTATGTGGTCTGGGACTCAGCGCCACTATATAGCGAGGATGAAACAATTTGAGGAGGGCAGGTCCGCAGATACATTGGCAGCGAAGGAAATGGCACCAATATCCCGCTTCTTGATGTAGGCGGCAAAGTATAGATGTGGAGAGTGGCATGGGAGGTCATGTTGTGAGGGTCAGCCTTGCATACCAAGAACTGGTGATGAGCGACAGCAGTGACGATGAAACACAAATAGATGATGATGTAGCCGACCGCACTTGGGAGCCGGGTGAGGCAAGGGCTTCATTCATCGTCAGGAGAAGAGGTCGTCAGCCTTGCGCGGGTCGGCAGGGCGCAAACCAGCAAGTGGGTTGTGTGGCCGTGACGTTAGAAGGAAAGCAGCCAGTGTACAGGTCGGGGAGCCAAGCGCCACGGGGTAAAAAACCCGCTTTGCAGGTCCCAGAAAGTAGCGGCACAGGGGCTCAGCGAAGCAGCGGCGGTAGTAGCACTTCAGTGCGGGAGAGTTGCTCAGCATGTGGTGGTCCATCCTGCCGCAGCAGCATCAGCAGCAGCAACGCAAGTGGCACGCATGCCATTGAGCCAGTCCAGGCTCCACAACCTCGAAGAAGGGAGATGATTCTCCATTGCTCATTCCAGTTCAGATGGCTCTGCTCCTCGCTACTTATGCGCCAGCAGTCGTTCAGCGAGGCGATTTCAAAGATGACACAGCTATGCGTACAACACATCCTAAGGTGCAGCAGTGGAGCGTGCTCCTGTCAAAGTTGTCTGTACTGCGAGTCCCTCCCTTTCCCAAATGGTGGACTCTGCACAGTTCAGAGAACTTATGGCTTGTTAGCCGAGCCGGTAGATGGAGCAGTTCCAAGCCATAATTTATTTTCCAAAAAAGGGCGAGTACCAGCACTTCATAAAGTATGTAGATCAGGAAGGTGGTCACGTTCCTTGTGCTTATCAGTTTGTTCCAAGGTGATGGCAGGCCGCGGACGTCTGGAGCTGTAACTCGGTCCGGGCCTGTACATGTCCTTTACGGCCACTGGCGTGAAGTGCTTCCTGCCCAGGCTCACCCAACAATCTCTGGACAGCCGCTTTTAACTCCTTCACACTTGTCAAACTGCGGCTGTCTGCGCCAATGTCCGCTCTCCTCCTCCACACCCCACCAATCTCAAGCCTCCACAAGTACTGCTCCCTCATCAAATGTAACAAAAAGGCTTGGCATAAAGCAGACTCACATTGTACTCACATGCCTGAGAAAGGAAAAAAATTGCTCTTTTCCGAAAGTTGAAGCTAAAGACTGTGCGCTCGCCAGCTCAAGCTATATTAACCCATCTCTACCTGAAATTGCCCATAGGATTTGCAGTCTGTAACGTAAACAGCTAAGTACGGCTATGATTCTAAGTGTATATACTGCGATTGAATACTAGCATGTTTACAAATGTTTGAAATATGCATTCTACAAGTGTCTAAGGTTTAAAGATAGCAAGTAAAAATACAATGTGAAGTCTGCTTTATGCCAAGCCCTTTTTTGTTACATTTGAAGTACGCTTATAGGGGAGATTGAGGAAGCTCCACCTGGAAGGCTAAGACTGGGCCGGTTTTACATGATAAACGGCACCACTATGACTTTGTGCAAGTACTGCTCCATCATACCACATGTGTAGGGCACAGCGGTGTCACGCAGTTCTACACCTGGCTTGCCTCGAGCGACACGAAGTCTACACACAGGGAGGACTTGCTACGCCGTCACGACAGCAAGAATCGATGTGTGGCTTTCTCCACGCCAAATGCAAATCGGATCCATGGTGAGGAACAATGGGAGGAACATGGTGTACCGCGGTGCACTGAGGAGGGATGTGTCCATGCGCCTGGCATGGCGCACGTGTTTCAATTGGTTGTGAAAAGGTTCTGAAGTCTTCCACCCCGATCTTCAGAAGATTCTGATAAATGGCCCAGGAACTGTGCATGCAACTTCATCCATTCCCTACCAAAGACAGGAACACCTACCCCGAGTTGCAGCGGCAGAACGGGCTCCCCCAAACACACTCTGATATTCGATGTTTCCACCTGTTGGATTTCCAGACTGCACATGTTGGACCGACTGTATGAAACAGAGAAGGCAATTAACGATTTTTTGATGATCCAGGCGGACAGGAGTACTCCCCTGTGTCACTTTGATGTCACGCCAGTGGAGCTCATGCGTGACACTGCCATTTGTTGAGGCATTCGACGGAGGGCCACGTTATTTGTCAGTCGCCAGGACTCACGGGATGATAACGTCATTCCACTGCTTCATGTCCTGGATACAGATGCTGAAAAATCTGTCTGGGCAGGGGACTGGAGAGTGGCGAATACATCTTGCAGCCTCATGAGTCCGGGGTGAGACCTGAAATGGAGGAGGAGGAGATGGAGGACATTGCGAGACAGAAGCATTGTTGGACGAAATGAGTGGATTTTTTCTACCCAGGTGAACAAGAGAGGAAGAGCTGGAGCATTGGAGGAGGTAGATGAGATGAGGAAGACGAGGCAGATGACGCAAGCACCGTGGCAGTATACAGTGGAGATGGTGGCAGGTAGCCCCTCAGAGTCATTTGTGCAGTTGGCCCGCAGCATGCTGATTTGCCTGGACTAGTGACAGCCGAATAGTCACATCGGCAGAGGGGATGACTTCTGGCTCTCATCCTATTGGACCTCGCTACCGTCCAAAAATTGGAGCCCTTTTTCCCAGCTATTGAGAGGGAGGACAAACTCAAATACTATAGGGAAAATCCTCCGTAGTCAGTTGGCGCTGCATATGTGCGGCACGATCCCTCCTCTTACAGGTTGATGGGGGGCTTCTTCAGCGCTCACGTACTACTGCGCGGCTGCTGGGGGAGGTGATGGGTCACGGTGGTTGGGGGGGGGGGGGCAGGTCAGAGCAGAACCAGTCCATCAGCAGCAAACCTAAGTCTGAGAGTCACCTAATAAGCAGCTTCCTTTCACCCGCCTAGTGAGGAGGGAAGTCGCCAGCAGCAGGCGGACTGGAGCAGACCCTGAACCAACATGTTGGTGGCCTTCTTGGAAAGACTCTGCCATCCCAGGTAGAAGATCGTGGAGTCTCGGGCAGCCAAAACTGGATGTGTGGACCAAAACTTGCCGAGTTTGCAAGTGGACGAAGCTGTCCTGCCCGGCCCGTAGTGTGTCATTGTTGCTACTCTTAGGCACCTCATGCTGTTGCTCCTGCCGCCGTCACCTCCACTCTCTGTCATTGTGCCACTCTGTGGCCTTAACTCCTGTTTTTGCACCTCCAAATGTCATTGTGCCACTTGGCCGACCTAATGCAGCTGCTACCGTGACCTCCACACTGTGTCACTTGTGCCCCACTCTGTGGCCTCCTCCTGTTTTCCCACCTCCAGAATGTCATTGTGGCCAGTGTGCATGACCTCATGCTGCTGCTGCCGTGATTCCACACTGTGTCATTGGCCACTCTGTGGCTTTACTCTTGTTTTTGCCACCTCCAGAGTCATTGTGCCCAATGCCTGACCTCATGTTTTTTTTTTTTCTGCTTCTCGCCGTGACCTCCACCACTGTGTCATTGTCCAATCTGTGGCCTATTCAGTTTTTTCCACCTCCAGAAATGTCATTGTGCCCCTGATACTGACCTAATGCTGCTTGCTGCTGTCACTCCAACTGTGTCATTGTGCACTCTGTGGCTAACTCCTGTTTTTGCCACCTCCAGAATGTCATTGTGACACTGCCTGACCTCATGCTGCTGCCGTGGCTGATGCCGTTGCCCATCCATAGACTGTGTCTTGTGCCACTCTGTGGCTACTTGCTGTTTTGGCCACATCCAGTATGTCATTGTGCCACTGCCTGGACCTCTTGCTGATGCTGACGTGGACTTTCTACACTGTGTCATTGCGCCACTCTGTGGCCTACTCCTTTTTTTGCCACCTCCAGAATGTCATTGTGCCATGCCTGACCTAATGCTGATTGCTGCGTGTCCTCCAGACTGTGTCTTTGTTCCACTCTGTGGCCTACTTCAGTTTTTGCCACCTCCAGACGGTCATTGTGCCACTGTCTGACCTCATGCTGCTGCTGCTGTGGTAACCTCCACACTATGTCATTGTGCCACTCTGTGGCCTACTCCAGTTTTTGCCACCTCCAGAATGTCATTGTGCCACTGTCTGACCTCATGCTGCTGCTGTGTGACCTCCAACTGCCTTCCCCCCCTTACCCCCCCCCCCCCCCCCCCCCCCCCCCCACTTTTCTTTGTCATTGTGCCAATTCTGTGCCTACTCCTGTTTTGCCCACCTCAGAATGTTCTTTGTGCCACTGCCTACCTCATGCTGCTGCTTGGCTGCTGCCTCTGTGCCCCCATACTGTGGTCATTGTGCCACTCTGTGGGCCTACCTTCTGTTTTTGCACCTTCCAGAATGTCATTGTGCCACTGTCTGACCTCATTGCTGCTACTGCCATGACTACACTCTGTGTTCATTGTGCCACTCTGTGGCCTACCCCATGTTTTTTAACCACCTCCAGAATGTCATTGTGCCACTGTCTGACTCATGCTGATGCTTGCCGTGACTCCACACTGTGTTCTTTGTGACCATCTGTGGCCTAATCCTGTTTTTTTCCACTCACAGAATGTTCATTGTGCCACTCTCTGACCTCAGTTGCTGCTGTGGACTGCCATCCGTCACTCCACACTCTGTCACTGATGCTGCCACCTGCGCTCTCAGCTTGTTTTATTTTTTATTCCAGCATTCGCTGCCATGACTTTATCAGGCTACTTGCCGCTTCAGTTTTTTGGTCAGTTTTGCCTTCTTACGTGCCCAGGGAATTTTATAAGTGAAGGTTCTAAGTGCGGCTCAGCAGCTTCATGTGCATGTCATACCCAAAAACACAACATTGTATGAAGACCATACCAAGCTCCCTCCTTGCATATTTAAAGCGCCCATGGCACAACGGTTGTAAGTACCCTCGAGGCTCTGTAGCAGCAGGAAATAGCTGTTTTTTTTAACGCGATTCGTCCCGAAGTCACCAAATCGAATTTTTGAAAAATTCGCCCATCTCTAATTACAGTCTACTCTGATTATAAAGGTATTTGTATTATATATACCGTTTTGGCTCATGGGGATCTGTGCATGGAGTTTTGTAGTCTACAGGCTCGTTAACAGCTACCTAGAACCACATGTTGGTGAGTCTTGAATATTTCCATTTCTGTTTTTTTCTTATACCACACCAACTTTTTGTTGTGTGAGGTACAGAAGTGTCTACAACATATTATAAATGTGGTGTAAACTATTAATGCCAGAATTTCTGAGCAAATTGAACCAGATTTATGGCACATTTACCATAATTAAAGTGCTCCAAAATTTATTTGTACAGTCAATTAGATACTAAATGTAAATGGTTAGTAATGCTATAGGTAAGAGGGTCCAAAAACTGCTTCCCTGTACTAAAGGGGAAATGGCACTTGCCACACAAAAATAGACTCATATTCTTTCACAGGAGACTACTGTAAACAATTAAAGTTGTATAAATGGGGATCAGCTGATAGAACTGAGGGAGCTCGCCACAGATGGTGGTACATTCTGATACCTCCATCATAGCCACCAAGATTATCCTACCCCTAGTACTCACAGGGTATAAATAGCACAATATTCTGGCTCCAACTATCTTTTCTCAAAATTGCAAAAGACTCATTGGTGCACAATTTGGCACTACTGATGCTAGTAATGTGTGAGACAGACAGATATGTGAGAATGACAGATATGTGACACACTTGCTATTGTACTACACAATACAGTTCTTTTTTGCACACTGTATTATGTGGTAAAATGGGCGCATTTATGTCCTATAGGCCGTTTTTTTTTTTTTCTGGGTCAGGGCGATCGGGTTGCTGGGGCGGGGCAATTGGGTTGCTGGGGGCGGAGTTTAGAGGGGGGGGGGCCCAGGTGCTTCAGCTGTATGGGGCCCTGAAATTTCTGTTGGCGGCCCTGGGCAGGGTGAAATTTACAAATTGGGTCAGTAACAATAGCAGCAGGGCCGCCATACAGGGGGTACAACCGGTACTCCTGTATGGGGCCCCCTTATTCCTTAAGATAGAGCAGGGCTCGGTGGCTCAGCCGCCAAACCAGGCTCTGGCTGGTCCACGGTGTGGGCCCCGAGCTGCTGCGGGCCCCGGAGACAGTGCCGTCGCTCCCCGGGGCCGCCCGGGGCATCTGGTCCCTAAAACGCCCGGGCCCGGGCGTTCCCGAGCGCCCAGAGACCGGCCCGGTACCCGGGGATAATGTCCCGACTCCCGGGGCTGCGCGGTGTCAGCGGAGCACAGACCACTAGCGCTGCACTCCGCTGATTCCCTGGGAGGCTGAAGACGGCAGGCCTTCAGGCCTACCGGGCGCCGGGCCCCCATGCTGACATAGGCGGCGCGGTGACTCACTTCACCGCGCCGCCAAAGCGGGGGCAGTTTGAAGCCAGCGAAAGGTCGGGCGGGCCCCGGGACGGGAGCGAGGTTTTGTGGATGTTTTTGGTTTGGGTTTTGTTTTGTTGTTGTCTTTTTATATATAAATTTTTGGGAAGGGGGTCCCTGGCTAACCTTTAAAAAACCCACAGGGGGCCCTGGCTACCTAAAAAAAAACCCCAAAAGGGGGGCCCCGGCTACCTATAAACCCCGACAGGGGGGCCCTGGGTACCCCATAAAAAACCCACAGGGGGCCCTGGCAACCCCAAAAAACCCCCCAGGGGGGCCCCGGCAACCCCCATTTAAAACCCCAAAAGGGGGGCCCCGGCTACCTATAAACCCAAATGGGGCCCCGGCAAACCCAAAACCCCACAGGGGGGGGTGGCTACCTGAAAAACCCCACAGTGGGGCCCCGGGTACCTAAAAAAAACCCCCCAGGGGGCCCCGGCTAAATAAAAACCCCAAAGTGGGCCCGGCTACCTTTTTAAACCCCCCCAGGGGGCCCTTTGGGTACCCATTAAAACCCCCCAGGTGGCCTGGCTACCTAAAAAACCCGACAGGGGGCCCCCCCCCGGCTACCTAAAATTTCCAAAAGGGGGCCCTGGGCTACCTAAACTCCAAAGGGGGCCCTGACTACCCCAAAAATCCAAAGGGGGCCCTGGCTAACTTAAACCCCCAAAGCGGACCCTGGCTACCCAAACTTTCCCAAAAGGGGGGCCCCGGGTACCTAAACTTTTACAGGGGGGCCCCGCTACCTAACTCACTTTTGGGCCCCGAATCTTCCTAAACCTAAGGGGGGCCCCGACTCTACCTAATCCCCAAAGGGGGGCCTGACTCAAACCCAATCCTAAAAAGGGGGCCCCTAACTTACCTAATCCCAAATGGGGCCCTGAAAAATCCTAAACACAAAAGGGGGCCCTGAAATCCCACCCCAAAAACAAAGGGGACCCCTTAAACCCGCACACTACTAAAGGCCCCAAATTCCTGCACCCTACCTAAAGGAGGCCCCCAAAAATCTGTATTTTCCTAAAGGGGGACCCCAAACTGCCCGTAAAACTATCAAAGGGAGGCCTTTTAAAGGCCCGTATACTACTTCAAGGGGAAACCCTAACTGCCTTTTATTTCTACCTAAAGGGGTCCCTAAAATGCTTAAACCTTTTATAAAAGGGGGTTCCCCAAAATAAAACAACCTACCTTAAAAAGGGGGTCCACCAAAACCCAAATGTAGCCTATCACTTGCCTAACTGGGGTTTTTTTTATTCCCACCGGAGGGAATTTTCCTATGGCTAGGGACCCACCCAACCCACCTGGGGCTGGCCTACCAACATCCCCGGGCGGTGGTTTACCTACCTAAAAGGGGGCCCATCTAGTTTTTTTGCCCCCTCCCCCCCCTTCCCCCCCCCCCTTTGGATACTAGACCTTTTAAAAATTATGGCTTTTTACCCCCTCTCCCACCCCGGGGAAATTTGTAAAGAGGGGGGAAAAGGAAAAAAGGTGCTGGAAAATGGGCTTCTAAGATATTTTTTGTGCAAATTTCCCGCAGGGAAAGAGTTTTGGCCGGGGCAAGTCATCATGGCGGTTTTGGAATGGATGGAAAGGGGGGCAAAAGAACAACTCAAGAGAAAAAACTCCTCATTAAACGTCTCCAAGGGGGTGCCCGATTTCAGGGGTTAAATTTTTTAAATTTTATATTGGATCCCGTTCGTTTACTGTAAAGTGATGAACCTGAGCTGGTGGAGAACATATGAGGTCTCCAAAATGGGGGGGTTTGTCAGTTTTACCTGAGCTCTGTCTGACCAATTTGTGGTCCTATATGGGGGTGTTTAAAGGGCATACCTTAGCTGGTGTTTTGGGCCTTTTAAGTGGCTCTCACTCACCCGGGCCCCTTTATTAGGTACACCTGTCCCCCAAAAAAAAAAAGCTCGTTAAAAAACTTAATTTTCCCAAACAGCCAATCACATGGGGGGCAACTCAGTGCATTTAGGCCTTTTAGACATGGTCAAGGGCAATCCCTGCAGTTTCAAACCGAGCTCAGGATGGGGGAAAAAAAAGGTGATTTGAGTGCCTTTTTAACGTGGCATGGTTGTTGGGGCCAGAAGGGCTGGGCGGGGTAAATTTTTGAAACTGCGATCTCCTGGGGTTTTCACGCCCCCAACCAACTCTAGGGTTTACAGAGAATGGTCCCAAAAAAGAAAAAAATCCCCCGGAAGGGAGTCCTTTTGGGCGGAAAAGCCCTTTTTGATGCCAGAGGTTTAAAGGAGGGAAAAAGGGAAAAACAGGTTCGACTGATAGAAAGGCAAAAAAGTGACTCAAAAAGCCACCCGTTACAACCAAGTAGGCAGGGAAGGGGCTTTTCTGAAAGCACAGTACGGCGAACTTTGAGGCAGATGGGGTACACAGCAAAAAGACCACACCGGGGCCGCCACTCCTTTTCAGGCAAGAAAAAGGAAACGAGGCTCCAATTTGCCCAAGCTCTCGAAATTGGCAGTAGAAGATTTTAAAAAAAGTTTCCTGGTCGATGAGTCTTTATTTCTCTGCGGGCATTGGATGGTAGGGTCAAAATTTTTGGGGGGTCAAAAAACATGGAAAAGCATGGATCCATTCCCGCACTTGTATCAACGGTTAAGGGTTGGGGGGGTGGGTTTTCATGGGGTGGGGAATATTTTCTTGGACTCCTTTTGGGGGCCCCCTTTGGGAAACCCAAATTTAGCATGTTTTCAACACCTTTTTTGAAATCAAAGCCACGAAAATTGAGGCAGTTCTGAAGGGAAAAGGGGGGGCCAACCCCTTACTAGCATGGTGGACCCAAAAAAGGGCCGGTGAGTGTATATGGCCCTTTTTTGTAGGTTTTTCCCGAGGGTGTTCTGATCACTATGTGGGCCCCTATATGGCGTTGTTTTAGGTTATAAACCCGAGTGGGTTGGAAACCCTATGTGATTTAATGACGGTGTTGTGGTTTTTACCTTTAGCTGGTTTTCGACCTCTATTTGGTTTTCTTTAAGGCAGTGTTTGTAGGTTTTTACCTAGCGGGGGTCTGGCCTCTATGTGGTCTCTATAAGGCGGGTTGTGGGGTTAAAACCTGACAGGGGGTTTTTGACCTCTAGGGGGGTCTCAAATGGTTTGTTGTCATTAAAATGATTTTTGGTGTTGGACCTCTATGTGGTTTCTTTTAGGTTTTGTGGGTTTATATCAGCACAAGTATGTGGCAGCGTACAATGTCCCTATCGTAAAAGGGGGAAAACACCTGCCCCTGGGGATAGGAGTTACCTTTCTTTCTTGCTGGTGAAAATATTAAAAGGTGGGGGGGCGTGCCCAAGGGGAAACGTGGAGGGGGATATTGAAAGGGGCCCGGGGTGAGGGGGGATTTGGAGGGGAGTTTAATTTACCCCTATGCCCAATAATGTTTGAGAAAAGACAGATTTTCCTGAGACAGAAGTTTTTGGCACATTTTGCTATTTACTACAAATTTACATTTTTTTTTTGCACCCCTGTATTTTTTTTTTAAAAAGGGCGCTTTTTATGCCTATAGGCCTTTTTTTTTTTGGCTGGGCGGGGGGGATGGGGGTTCCCTGGGGGGGGGGGAAAATTGGGGTTGCGGGGGGCGGGGGTTTTAAAAGGGGGGGGAAAGGGGGTTTTCAGCTGAAAGGGGCCCTAAAAATTTTCTGTTGGGGGCCCCGGGAATAGCGGGGGGAAATTAAAATTTGCAAAGCTGCAGAAACCAAACAGCCCTTTTTTGCTTAACAAGGGCACTAAAAAAGGGTTTTTTAAAAAGTTTTGGGGCACATTTCCACTGATTTAGGCCCGGGAGGTTTTCTAATACCCCCCAACCCCTTTCAAGAGCCCCTTAAAGTGTTTAAAATAAATTCTTGTAGTGAGTGTACATTTTTACAATGTGATGGGTTTGCCGTAGCGGGGTTATCTCGGTTTTTCCCAAGGCTGGGTGAGGGAAAAAATTTTTTTCGGTCCAAAATTTCCTTTTTGAAAAAAACCCCCCCAATTGATGGCATTTTCTATTTTAAATTTTTTGTGAGAAAACAGCAATTAGGCAATAACTAAAGGGAAGGAAATCAAAGGCCAATTTCACTTCTGGAGTGCACTTGGCACCTATTCTTGTAAAAACTACCAACAATGAGATGGAGGAATAAATTTGTAGCAGAAAGTAAATTTACTGTTTGTAAGTGATGTCATGGCATGCACAGCAGCCTGTACGCTAGTCAGAGGACTTGTCCATGCTTTGTACCCACAGCCCCGGTACCGCACTCACCTCTCCACTGCTTCCAACTGGCACCCAGTCTTCTGCTCCCTGCCTATCTGTGCAGCTAAGTGACTTGGTAATGCTCTGGTTCTGTTCTACTTCTTCTGGCACTAGAAGCCTATAGTTTTTGCAGGACAAGTTGGATTTAGGATTAAAGTTTGTCAGTAACAAAGATAAAAAAAAATCTCCTGTTCTGGTGATAAGACACAGCAGGGAGTAACTCAATAAAGAATAGTGGATCCAGCAGCAACATAGAGCAATCTCACCAATCAAAATTATAAAGAAAGAAACAACATCCACCGGGTTGAAGAAGAATAAATATTCTTTATTTCTCCATATCAACTTGCAAAAAGAAGATTTACACTTCTTTAACCTGGTGGATGCTGTCTCTTTCTCTAAAATTTTGACTGAAGGAGGTGACATCAGAACCCTGGTCAGGGCTGCAACAGCAGGGAGAGGTAGTCACCAACTAAGGAAACTTATGTAAACAAGCAAGAGATAAGAACTGCTCTAGTTTTGAAATAAAAAAGAACAGCAGTGCATTTGGTAATAGTCTTAATTTACCTTTGCCTACATTTTTAACGTTAATCAATTTGATTATATACATATAATAGAATATTATTTTAAGTGATGTTGAATTCCAAGTTCTATTTGTCCCCATTACACATGTAAATTAAATTGTAGGCAGCCCTGAGATGGCAAATAAGGTTTTATGTGAACAAATGTAAGATCGTGCACTTGGATCAAGGAAACAAAACTTACTAAATAGTAGGATACTGAGTAAAACAGCAGCTGAAAAGACTTGGGAATAATGGGGAAATTATTGGACAGTAGTATCATTCTTAGTGATCAATAAAAGACAGCTGCTGCCAAGACAAATAAAATCATGGGAAGCATCAACAGAGGCATATAAGCATATTAAAAAAGCATTAATTTGCCTCTTTACAAGACACTAATGTGGCCACCAACAGAATATGTACAGTTTTGGATGCCAGTGTATAAGAAGGGCATAAATGCAGTGGATGCAGGGGATGGTGACTATTTTGGTAAGGAGAATGGATGGATTACAGGACTAAAACAGATTGTCAAAACTGGGGTTATGCAGCTCGGGAAAAAGAGGTGATGAAATGACAATTTAGAAATGTGTGTTTGAACAGTACAGAGAGATGTCTTGTATCTCTTTTTACACCAAGGCTTGTAAACATGACAAGAGGGCATCCTATAAACCTAACTTTAAAAAAAGTTTAATAACTAGCATAAATTCTGTATTCAAAGTACATTTAGGATATGCAACCTGCTGCCACAAGAGATTGTGATGGTGGATGGCAGTCCAAACAGAGCCTAGATACCTTTCGTGAAAATATAATATTACAAGTTATGGGTATTAATTTATGGAGATGAAAGGTAATCCAGGGATTTATTTGAATTGCCCTGTTTGGAATGAGGAAGGGATTTTTTCTCTTACATAGTCAATATAATAATAATATAGGCAATAGGTACTTGTCTTCAATGGGTTTTTGATGGAGTTGTGTCTTTTTTAGCCTTTTTTAACTATATAACTATGAGACCTAGTTTCTTTAATATATTTTCCCTTGTTAAGGTGCTAAAGAGCTTGGATATCATTGGGAATGAGCATTCCCTTTTAACTGGTACTTTGTTAATACCACAGTCATTAAAACAGGGGTACCACATTCTATCCATATTCTTCAAAAATTAAAACACTACATCTGCAGAAGTGGAAGATGGGTGAAACAATCCTCAGTCCTGGTTCTCTTTGATGTATTGTAATAAAGCCTTACTTTCAGTAGGGGCAAATATCATACATGCCAACTCTCCCCCGGAAGAGTCGGTGAACCCCCTGCTGCCAGCAGACAGCAGGGGTTCTTTAAACAAAGGTGGCATCGGACTAGTGTCAGGACGCTGCTCCAGCACCACCGAGGCGTTCCTACAGGCGGGTGAGGCGGGTGCCGCTCACCAGAGGGAACGCCGCGGCCGCACAGAGTCAGTCAGCATCTGCACGCTCCGTGCAGCCACTCATACAGGGAGAAGGCAGGAGGGATCGTTCCTCTCCTGCTTTCTCCCCTGTATGTACAGAGTTCGGCGAGTGCTGTACATACAGATCAGCGTCGCAAGAGGTGTGATGCACAGCTGTACTCACACCCCCTTTGACGCTGAGTTTCCACGGTCGGCAGCCTCCGCCGGCCAGGAGATCTCCAGAGCAGGACACGCTGCAGGGAACCTGGTAAGGTAAGTAGTTTTTATTATTTTATTTTTATTAGCTATAAGGGGCATCTACCTGGCTACAATGGGGCAATACCTGGCTATAGGGGGCACTACTTAGCTACAATGGGGCACTACCTGGCTACAATGGGGCACTGCCTGGTTATAGGGAGCATCTATCTGGCTATAGGGGGCACTACCTGGCTGTTGGGGACACTTCCTGGCTATAAGGGGCACAACCTGGCTACAGGGGGCACTACCTGGACATAGGGGTACTACCTGGACATAAGGGCACTACCTGGTCACAATGGGGCACCACCTGGCTACAAGGGGGCATCACCTGGATACAAGGGGGCACTACCTGGCTACAAGGGGCCACTACCTGGCTATAGGGGACATTTACCTGTCTATAAGAGGCACTACCTGGATAAAGGGGGCTACTACCTGGCTATAAGGGGTACTACCTGGTTAAAGGAGGCTACTACCTGGCTACAAGGCAGGCCCGGACTGCCCATAGGGCAAACCGGGCACTTGCCGCATATGCGACCGGACACCTGTGGCAGGGG
Organism: Phyllomedusa bahiana; assembly: GCA_025379985.1. Lineage (NCBI taxonomy): Eukaryota > Metazoa > Chordata > Amphibia > Anura > Hylidae > Phyllomedusa > Phyllomedusa bahiana. The sequence goes on from JAODAL010006048.1 coordinate 115,476, forward strand.
GCCGGCAGGCCCCCCTTGCTGCACGGCCGGGTCACTGACCCATCCATGCAGCCATCATGGCCGCTGCCTGCACCGCGCGGTGCAGGCAGCAGCCGAGGCTGAACATCTGGGATCTATTGATCCCGTCTGTTCAGCTCCCAGGAGGCCACGGGGCAGGCGCGCGATGTGCTCCGCGGCCCCCACACGGATGAGAGCGGCCGCTCCAGATGGACTTGGTGAAGAGGAGGAAAAGACATCAGGTGAGTACGATCTTTATTTTTTTTTTAAACTACTTACTGCCCCTGCCTGGCTATCTACCCCCTGGCCCTGCCTGGCTATATACTCCCTGGCCCTGCCTGGCTATCTACCCCCCTGGCCCTGCCTGGTTATATACCCCCTGGCCCTGCCTGGCTATAAACCCCCTGGCCCTGCCTGGATATCTACCCCCTGGCCCTGCCTGGCTATATACCCCTGGCCCTGCCGGGGTTAAACCCTGGCCTGCTGGCTATATACCCCTGGCCCACCGGCTATACCACCTGGCCTGCCTGGCTATTTTACACCCTGGCCCTTCCTGGCTAATACACCTGGCCCTGCCTGGCTATATACCCCCTGGCCCTGCCTGGCTATAAACACCATGGCCCTGCCTGGCTATAGACCCCCTGGCCCTGCCTGGCTATCTACATCTTGGCCCTGTCTGGCTATGTACATATTGTCCCTGTCTGGCTATATACATATTGGCCCTGCCTGGCTATAGACTATCCCTGCCTGGCTATAGACTACCCCTGCCTGGCTATAGACTGCCCCTGCCTACCTATATGATGCCCTGCCTGGCTATATACTGCCCCTGCCTGCCTACTTACTGGCCCTGACTGCTAATTACTGCCCCTGGCCCTACCTGGCTGATTACTGGGGGCAGCCCCAGCTACCTGGCTAGTTACTGGGGGCAGCCCCAGCTACCTAGCTAGTTACTGGGGTAGGCCCTGTCTACCTACCAAATTAATGGAGGAAGGCTCTGTTTACCTAACTAATGGGGGTCCACCTATTTACATGCCACTTATCTGACATTTTTTAATTTCTAATTTTTAGGGTCTAACATCCGCTGTTTGGGGAATTGATAGGAAAGTGCTGGAAGAGAGAGGAGCCTAAGATGTATTTGTGGTAAATTCTACAGGGACAAGTAGTGACCACTAGAAGAAGACACTGCATGCTGTACCGGACAGAGAAAGAAATGGAAAGGAACGACTCATCAGGAAAGACATCATGAAGGTTTGGCCAGAAGAAGAAAAGGAGAAAGAAGACAACTCCCATCAAGATGAACGATCTCCTGTGAGTCCGTGATGTCAGGGGTCATTTCTCTACTGTGTTGAATCAGTGCTGTATTTTATGTGAGGTGACCTGACTACTGAGGAGTGATTGGTGGGGGTTTTAGGTTATGCTGGGCTTATGTAAGTGTCAGTGTGGCTTGTCCGGATTGTAAAGCAAGTGCACAAACCCGACCTCTTTTATGAGGGTTTCTCTGCACCACTTCTTTTTTGCTTGTATGTTTGGGGGCTCTCACACAGAGCGGTTTTGGTGCATTTTTGATGTGTTTTTTTGTGCAGAAATGTACAGCATTAACTGCTCTGCCTTTCTGCACAAAAACGCACCAAAAACCCATAAATGCACCAAAAACACTCTGTGTGAAAGCACCTTTATAGTGTAGTTTATTTTAGACTGTGGCGAGGTGCGAGAACTTGTGTCATTTTTTAAGTGGGCTGGTGGGGGATTTGTGCCAGGGCTGATTTTTATTCCCAGTCCGGCCCTGCTACAAGGGGACACTACCTGGCTATAGGGGGCATCGACCTGGCTATAAGGGGCACTACCTGGATAAAGGGGGCTACTACCTGGCTATAAGGGGCACTACTTTGTTAAAGTAGGCTACTACCTGGCTACAAGGGGACACTACCTGGCTGTAGGGGGCATCGACCTGGCTATAAGGGGCACTACCTGGATAAAGGGGGCTACTACCTGGCTATAAGGGGTACTACCTGGATAAAGGGGCTACTACCTGGCTATAAAGGGGGACTACCTGGTTAAGAGCTATACCCGGGTTGGGGCCCTACGGCTAGAGGGGCTTCTTTCCTGGCTAGTGGGGGCAACAACCTGGCTTTCTTCCAGAGCCGTTATTCAGTTAGGCACAGTGGGTGTGGCTTTTTGAAGGGGTGTGACTCACCAACAAGATGGGAGTGGTCATGCAAATTTTTGCCGCGGCACGCTGTGCGCCACCCCTTCTAATCTCCCACTTTCCCACTTTCAAAGATTTGTAGTACTAGTAGGTTATAATTACATGTACTGAATATACATTAGCACAATCATAGCATCTGTGCAGAGGAAGTTGTTCAGTCTAATGTTTACTGAATAGGTTTAAGAAGTCAGCATAAGTCTTATGTGGGATTCAGGCAAACCTACACCACACCACACATATGTTTGACCTTCTGTCTTGATCCTCCTTACCTGTAGATTGTAAGCCTACATGGGTCCTCTCTCCCTCTGTACCAGTGGTTAGTCATTTAGGGCATTATGTATAAAAGCTGTCTAGCAGTAAGACTGTCTTTGTTGCCCACAGCAACCAATCAGAGCTTCCCTCTTATTTCATATAGTGCTCTGTAAAAATAAAATCTGAGCTCTGATTGGTTGCTATGACCAACAAATACAGACTTACTGCTAGACAGTTTTCCTACATTAGGCCCTTAGTGTTGCAATTGTACTTTGTTTGGTGTTATGTTATGTATGTAACCCCTTTGAATGTAAAGTTCCCTGGAATTAATGGCGCTTTAAAATAAACAATAATAATAGGCCAGGCAAAAGTAAAAAGAATGTGGACACATGATTGGTAAACAACACAAGTAACAAGAATAACGCAACAAGTAATCTTACCAGCATTTATATCAATAACTGGTCATTTTTTATAGCCAGAAGAAGTGGGCCTCTGTATGGCAGAGAATAAATGTGTTCCTGCTGGAGTAACCTATTCACAGATGATATAAAATATTTTTTTCTACAAACTTAAAAGAATCTGACACAGGAAGACCAAAAGACCAAGGATTGATGGATAAAATTGAAGACTGAGCTACAATATGCAGTCCCTGGGTTATGAACGGGATAGAAGCTGTAGGTTTGTTCTTAAGTTGAATTTGTATGTAAGTCGGAACAGGTATATTTATTAATGTAACTCCAGCAAAAAAAGTTGCTTTTTTTACTTTTGGATAATGCAGGGAAGGGTTTTTATATTTGTTTTGCTGTCTGTGCCCCAGTTAATAAGACTTCACCTCATTTTCACCTCATGTGCTGCTGTGCTTTCGGGAACTTTTGCCAGAATGCCCCATAAGTCTCTGTTTGTAACTAGGGGACATATATAAGTCAGAACGGTGTATCAGTGTATGTCGGGGACTGCCTGTATATATATACACATACAGGTGAAAGCAGAAGTTTACATACACTATATACATACATGCACTATATAAAAAGACACATATGCATGTTTTTCTCACTATCTGACAAGAAATCAGAATATATCTTACCTGTTTTAGGCCAATTAGGATTACCAAAACTATTCATATTTGTCAAATGCGAGAATAATGAGAAAGAGAGGATTTTTGTAAGGCATTTTTATTACTGTCTGCAAAGTCAAAAGTTTACATACATGTCATTGGTATTTGGTAGCATTGCCCTTAAACTGTATGATTTGGGTCAAACGATTTGGATATCCTTCCACACGCGTCTCACAATAGTTGGTAGGGATTTTGGCCCATTCCTCCTGACAGAACTGGTGTAACTGAGCCATGTTTCTGGGTCAACTTGCTCGCACCTACCTTTTCCGCTTTTTCAATAGGATTTAAATCAAGGCTTTGTGATGGTCACCCCAAAACATTGACTTGGTTATCCTCAAGCCACTTTGTAACCAGTTTGGCAGTATGCTTTGAATCATTGTCCTTTTTGAAGACCCATTTTTCCCCAAGCTCTAACTTCCTGGCTGATGTCTTGAGATGTTGCTTCAATATTGCCAGATAATCTTCTTTCCTCGTGATGCTATGTATTTTGTGAAAGTCACCAGTCCCTTCTGCAGTAAAACAACCCCACAACATGATGCTGCCACTCCCGTGTTTTACAGTTGGGATGATGTTCTTAAGCTTCCAAGCTTCTTCCTTTTTCCTCCAAATGTAACGATGGTCATTATGGCCACACAGTTCAATCCTAGCTTTGTCAGACCACAGGACATGTCTTCAAAAATGTAGTCTTTGTTCCTGTGTGCATTTTCAAGCATTAATCTGGCTTTTATATGTTTATTTTGGAGTAATGGCTTCTTCCTGGCAGAGTGGCCTTTCAGCCCATGTTGATACAGTACTTGTTTCACTGTGGATAATGAGAAAAACTTTCCACTTTCCAGCAGCATCTTCACAAGGTCTTTTGCTTTTGTTCTTGGGTTGATATGCACATGTGGGACCAAAACACGGTCATTTCTGAGACACAGAATGCATCTCCTTCATGAGCGGTATGATGGTTGGACATTTCCATCTTGTTTTCACTTGTTTGTACAGATGAATGAGGTACCTTCAGGTATCTGGAAATTGTAGCCAAGGATGATACAGACATGTGCAAGTACACAGTTCCCTTCCTGATATCTTGGCTGATTTCTTTAGACTTTCCCATGATGTTACACAAAGAAGAAGTGTGTTTCAGGTATGCAAAAAATACATACACAGGTGTGTCTCTAATTAACTCAGATGTTGCCAATAAACTTAGCAGAAGCTTCCAAAGACATGACACCATCATATGGGCTGTCCCAAAGGCATAGTAATTCTAGGGTATGTAAACTTTTGACTTTGCAGAAATTAATAAAAATGTCTTAATTTTTTTTTTCTCTCTCTCATTATTACGGAAATTGGCAAATATAAATAATTTTGGTAACCCCAAATTTGACCTAAAACAGCTAAGGTTTATTCTGATTCTTTGATCAGATAGTAAAAAACATACATATGAGTCTTTTATATAGTGTACGTAAACTTCTGGTTTTTAACTGTGTATGTATATTTTACATATATTTAGAGATGGGGAAATTGATTCTAACTAAGTGGAATTCGTTTTGAATTTCAGGAAAACTTCGGTTCTGAACGAAGTCGAAGTTTGGGGTACTTCGGGTGAACGAAGTGTGCTTTTGATTGATAAAATGGCTGCGAGCACATGGCGTTACATGGGGCAAAGCACTCTGGGAGGAAGAAGGGCATAGCCTGCATGACATGTGCCAGGGGCGTCGCTAGGCAGGATGATTCGGGGCACAAGCCCTGGACATTCCTGCCTGTGCCCCGAATCTCACTCAGAATGTTGGGGTTCCAGGTACTGTGTTCCTGGAGAGACAATTTATTTAACTGTAAGTGAGTCCAGAGGACACACACAGAGCTCGGGCCGTTTCTCACAGTGCAGGCAGGGAGGGAGACGTCGGGTGTCGGGCATTAGGGGGGAGGAAGGGCGCCTGTCACACACTCCTGATTGTCAGGGACCCCATGTGCTGCGCCGCGCTGAGCACAGGTCCCGGCACAGTCCGGAAAGTTCAGCACCCACAGCCCGACAGTGAGAGAGAGGCCCCGCCCCCTGCTGTGCTCCCGGCCATCTCCTGCTGCACTGCATTCCTTATGGCTTCATCAGCAGCAGCTCCAGCAGGTGCCCATATCATGGAGGTTTTCAAGTGAGTGAGTAGCCTCACTGTAGAGACCAAAGTGCTAGATAGTATTATAGAGTGAAAACAACCTGAATGTGAACTGTACTAAATGTATATGTCTCTGTTATACAGTAATGTGTGTGTACAAGTCTCTGTATACATGTGTATACATGTGTGCATGTGAAATATGTGTCCTCTGTATAGATGTGTGTATAACGTGTGTATGTGTGTATACATGTTGTATGGTTCTCTGTATACGTGTGTGTATACATGCATGTGTTATACTGTTTTTGTGTGTATACATGTGTGCATACATGTCTCTGTTTACATGTGTGTTTACATCTGTGTATGCATGTGTATATGTGTGTATACATGTTTGTATATGTAGGGTGTGTACATGTAAATATGTATGTACTCTATAGACACACATATCCACAATATCGCCCCTTCTTTTCATAATAACATAATCCTGCCTGTTGTGTCCCTAAAGCGCGACCCCAACGGCAGTGGACAAATACCGGTCGGTTTGCCGGCCGGTATTGTCCTGTTTTGCAGCCGCCCCCAAACGGCCGCAGGGGGGGACGGTTTTTCCCTCCGCGATGAGCGGAAAAAGCCCTCCCCCCCCCATTGAACAGCACATCTTCCGTCCGGAAACCGGACAGAATATGGTGCAGTTCTGTGTTTTGCCGCCGGACCGCGGCGAAAAAACCCCCGGGACGGAAAACCCGTGCAGTGGGGACAGCTGCACGGGTTTTTTCCATAGAGCATCATTGTGCTCATTTTCGGCCGGTTTTTCAGGCGGTCTGAAAACCGCAAACCAGCAGAAGACCCGTGCTGTCAGGACCCTGGCCTTAGACTTGTAAACTACAACCTATTAATGAATCTGTTTGAATAGAATTTTTATACCTATAATTTGTCAGTGGTTGCCTATGTTTTTAGCTGCTGCAACCAGATAACGTATTTTTTACATGGCGTAATTGTGGGGCGCATTTCACCAGTATTTGCTCTTTAATAACCAAACATGTGCGCTACAATTACGGTAATTCATAGCTCTCATAGAGAGCTATGAATTACGTCTGTCTCCCTCAGCGTACAATACGATCGTATGTTAACACAGCGTATAGCGGCCCGTACCTGTGCGCACTGCTATACATATGCTGTTGGAAGTACGTGCTCTCCCCAGCGTGTAATTTCAGCAGCGCTACAGCCACCTCCCATCCACTTTCCTTTTCCCCCTGTGGCACTTATTTTTACAGTTTCTGTGTGCCAGGGAAAACAGCAGGCAATCATAGCACACGCTGCTATGATTTTCCCCGTATTTTTTTAGGGCATATTTTGGGCAAATTACAGCACAGTTATCCCCCAACAAATAAGATCGTATGTTCACACCACGTAAGTCGGTCCGTACTTGACGCTTCAATACACCCGACGTACAGGCCGACTTTATGGTAATTCATAGCTGTCACGATTGCTAGGATTACCTTTTCGGGGGATAATAAATAAAGGTGAGAGCTTCAGAGGGAAGCACTGGCCACTGTTTTTTCGTCTGAAAAATCTATGTTGCAGTTCACAATGGGGCGTGCAAAATGCTGTGTGAACTCCGCCCAACTGAGCAAAACTTAACACAGGGCCCGGGCCCCGGATGTTTTGGGACCCTAGCAACGCCCCTGACATGTGCAGAGATGAAGCCAATCAGAGACCGGCGGGATTCTGTGACGTCACCGCACTATAAAAGTCCGGGCGTGACGCTGGGAGCTCACATCCTTTTCACTGTACTGATCGGGGAAGGTGCTGATTGTGATAGCTCTTACTGGAGAACTGATTTTTATAAAAGCGATTTTTTGGGGTGTCTCAGCTTGTCATCAGAGACTGCTTCTCTTACTTCTACTTTCAGATTTTTTGGGTATTGGGATCTGAAGTCCAGTGTGCGTCCACTGCAAACTGCATATACATTTAATGATATCTGCTCACACCAATTGAATATCCAAGGGGGTCTAAGCCAGTTTTCCCGTTGTATTCATTTAAAAGAAACAGCGATTTTACAATACAAATACTACTTCATTTTTTGGGTGCTCAATTCTTTTGCGCAATTTACATCCAGGGGTTAATTAAACGTTGTTCTGCTGCTTTGGTGACTCCAAGAAACCGTCTTTTTCACCGCCAAAAATTACATTTTTCATGTACCATAATTCACAAGCAAATGTTAATTACAATTTTTTCTCTTGTTGTGTAGCGTAGAAAACACGCAATTGTAACACGCTACAAAGCTCGTAGTTTTTGGTTGCTCAATTTTTTGGCGCAATTTATATCCAGGGGTTAATTAAGCGTTGTTTTTCTGCTGTGGTGACAAAAATAAACCGTCTTTTTCACCGCCAAAAATTAAAATTTTCCTGTAGCATAATTCACATGTAGTGTTGAGTGATTACGTTGGCTATCGACGATGGTCGATAGTCGGCCATCGTCGACAAGATATTCGATGGTCGATGATAGATGATCGCCGATGACCATTAAAGTCTATGGGAGAGCAACAACACCTTCATTCTTACACCCAAACAGGGCTGGTGAAACTGGAATTAAAATCCACAACAGTCAAATGGATACGTGCTACATCTTAGGCAACACACTTAGGTTATAAAAACCACAGAAAAAAAAATCACCAAAACCATTCACTGCCCTGTTTTGTACCACATGAAACCCTAAACCCGCTTCCCCCCAAATTTAAAAAAGGCCAGAAGGCAGTTTTTTTTTTGAACCCTCATTTTTCTTTAACGGACATTGACTATCCCTGTCCTTGGGGAAAGCAGGATGAGCCCCCAAACCTGGGATGACCCCCAGATTTAAAAAATGCCCGGAAAAAAAAGTCTTTTCCCAACCCCCATTTAATTTTCAAATGGGAAAATAGACTATCCCCCCTTTCCTGAGGGCCCCCAGCATGAGCCCCAAACCTGCATGACCCCAGATTTAAAAAAATGCCGAAAAAGGAGTCTTTCAACCAAAACCCTTTTAAATTTTTACTGGCCCGACAAAATCTGTCCGGGCCAAGCATGAGCCCCCCAAAACCCGCATGGGCCCCCCGATTAAAAAATGCCGGAAAAAAAAAGCTTTCAACCACCATTTAATTTCCCGGGGCATAACAACCCCCTTTCCCGAGCCACAGCATGAAACCCCCCAAAACCCCCCAAAGAACCCCCCCCATTAAAAAAGTGCCGGAAAAAGGAGCTTTAACCCCCCAAATTTTTGTTTCACTGGACTTTGACTATACCTGTTACCTGGGGGCCCCAACATTAGCCCCCCAAAACCTGCGTGACCCCCCGAATTTAAAATGCCCGGAAAAAAAGGGGTCTTTGAACCACCCTTTTAATTTTCAAAGGATATTGAAATACCTGTCCGGGGCCCCAGCAAGTCCCCAAACCTCAAAGACCCCAGATTAAAAAAATCCGGAAAAAAGGGGGTCTTTTAACCAAACCCTTTTAGTTTCACTGGGCATAAAATTCCCCCAAAACATGCAAGTTTTTTAGTAGTTTAAAATTTTAGAAAACACTTATTTTAAAAAAGGATGGAACCCACCATGTCTTTTGTTTTCCTTTTTTTAATTGTTTTTTAAATGGGTTTCTCATTTAAAAAGGGTTGGGTAGCTATGTTTTTAAAAATCTTGCAAAAACAAGTCTTTTGCAATATGTTCCCCTTAAAACAGTGTACCCCCCCATTTTTCCCGTTCCCACCGCACCATCACCCTTTAGCCACTCTTGACAATTTGAAGAACAAATTTTCCTGTTTTGAAAAAAAACATTTTTTTTCAATAGGACCTGTATTTTACTGCCTTTCCGAAAAAAACAAAATGCCCCAAAAATTCAAAACAAAGACCCTTTACCACTTTTGGGCAATTGTGAAGAACAAATTTCTTTAGGGAAAAAACATTTTAATTATCAAGGACCTGTAGTATAGCTGCATGTCACAGCAAAAGGCCCCCCCCCCCAAAAAATTTAAAAAAAAACAAAAAAAATTAAAAAAAAGAAAAAAACAAAAAAAAGGGAAAAAAATCCAAAAAAGACCCCAAAAATAAAAATAAAATCTAAAAGAAAAAAAAAGTGAAAAAAAAAAAAAATTTTAAAAAAAGTTAAAACAAAAAAAAAAAAAACAGAAAAAAAAAAAAAAAAAAAAAACAAAAACAAAAAAAAAAAAAAAAAAAAAAAAAGGCAAAAAAAAAAATTCAAAAAAAAAAAAAAAAAACAAAAAGGAAAAAAAATTAAAAAGGCAAAAATTTAAAAAAAAAAAAAAAAAAAAAAAAAAAAAAATTAAAAAAGGGGAGGGCCCTTGAGCCACTTTTGGGAAAAATTTTGAAGAAAAAATTTCCCGTTAAAACAACATTTTTTTTTAAAAGGAAACCCGTAAAACGCATTTCACAGCAGCATGACCCCAAAAAAAAATTTTTTTAAAATGACTTTTCCCCCACTGTTAAAAATTTTGAGGGAAAAAATGCCACTTAAAGCCACCCTTTCTGTTTCCCAAAGGACTATGATTATTTCTGTATCCCCACAGAAAAAATGACCCCAAAAAATTAAAAATATATTCCCAGCCCCCTAATTTAAAAATTTTTGGGGGGAGAAAGGCCACTTTGAACCACATTTCTGTTTTCCAAAAAGGGCATAATTATAGCTGTTTCTCAAAAGGGAACATGACCTCAAAAACCCTTGACAAAGCAAAACCCTTCCCAAAGAAAAAATGAGTAAATGGAATACGGTGTTGTCCCCTGAAACCCTTTCTGTCCCTTTTAAAAGTCCCCCTCACAGGAAAAACCCGCAAAAAGAACTGTTTGGGAAAAAAAGAATAAAAAATTGCAGTAAGAAATTCATTTTTTAAAAAAAATTTTTTAAGAGGAAACCCTTTTTGTTTGGGAAAAGGAATGTGAAAATAAACAGGGAACTAAAACAAACCTCGGCCTTTGGGGGCCCCAACATCATCAAGATCCATGCCGATTTATCTTTAAGAAAATCAAACGATCCAACATTAACTGTGGAAAGCCGGATGCGTTTTTTCTGTAATGAAATCCTCCACTGTTCTTAAGGGGCCCCCTCAGATATACGCTGGGCCCGCTGGGCAGGAAACAAAACCTCTATGGCCCCCGGGGAGCGAGCTCGGGCCATTCCCTCCATTTTTTTGGGTACCCAGGGAATTTTATTGGGGGCCGGGAAAACATACAAAAACATCGGGTTGAACGCAGATAGTCGTGCACCATGATCTTTAAACGGTCCCCTGTGTGGGGGAAGTGTGCCCTGCATTGCAAGCGGTGGTGAGGTGGTAAAAAAAAAATTTCCAGAGGGCACCCATTAAAGGGCCCCTGCCCCCCTTGCCTGCTCTGCGCTGCCCCTAAAGGCTACTTGGCACTCATGCTGTCACTCGCTGGTTTTGTTTCCACCGTGAATTTGGGAAAGTGAACAGACGCAAAAGTTTTCTCCAGTTGATCAAATCGCAAGGGCTCCATTTCCCCGCATTTTACTCTCAAATTTGGGGGGGGGGGAAGGAAATTTCTTTAGGTTTTTTTTTGTACCGGGGATCCAGTAACTGTTGTTCATTTTGATGGGCCTTTAAAATTTCGAGGATCAGTTGGGGGAAATGGAGCATCTAAGCACTCATGGGGAGAGAAAGGAGCCTTGATTTTACAAGGGCCCTTTGGGGCGAGGGGGGACCAGCAAAAAGATCTTCCTCCCCCCTTTTCCCCCCGCCTCAAATTTCGCGCCAACCTCTTTTTCCCAAAAGGGGGAAAGTCCCGGAATGTCGGTGCTAGGAATTTCCTCCTCCCCCCTTCCCCCTTTGCCTCCGGGACAGCTTTTAACACCCGCCCCCGACTTGCCCCGAGATGATGCCCCCCCTGAAGCTGATGCGCCACCCTTTCACTACTCTGGGGCCCCGAACCCCCTGCCTAAAAGAAGGCCCATGAAATTGGGAAAAATGTCGGCCTTTTTGGATTTTACGGCGGGGGGCCCGGTTTTTTTCCCCAGTGTCCAAGAACGTCCAGAACTAAATCACCACAATTTCCATGCTACAAGGACCCTTGTTTCCCACTGACCATTTTGGGGGGCTTTTTTTTTTTCCCAAAAAAGGCAAGGGTGGGGTAAAGCTCTTTTTCCCCGCCTCCACTCCCCCCGGGGGGCTCAAAAACCCCGAGGTCCGCAAACCCCTTTCTTGTCAGGCCCATTTGTCACCCCCTTTGTAATGCGTAATGGCATTGCGCTGCTGCCACAAAACGCGGAGCCCTGTGGGGTGGAAAAAACCCCCGCGTGTTTTCCACCAACAATTTAAACGGTTTTACGGGGGGGCCGGCTGACACAACAACGCAGCCAGGGGGGGACCGAACGGGGTGGCGGGAAAGGGGTGGGGGGAACTTTTGACTTCGAGCCTTCCTCAGCAGGGAGTCCCCAAACCCCCGGGTAGCTCTTTAGAAAAATTTTTGGACACAAGGTTTATACATGTGCCAAGCAAGGGGTGTGCTCCAGCCTACCGATCTTAAGGGGGGCCAGCAAGATTTCGCCCCCTTATCGCACACCACCCCTTTCCCCGGGACAAGGTTTTTGGCACCCAGGCCCGCGCTCTTTTCGTTGCGGAAAGCCACCACAGCTCCTGACCTGTGGGGGGGAAAGGTCTCCAAACGATTTAAATTTTTCAAACACGGCCCCCGGGTTTTTCGGGCCGGATGCCACCAGAGACCCCTTTGGGGGGAAAAAACCCTGCTCCAACCCTGCGGTTTTAAAGCGGTGCCGAGCCTTAGAGCCACCTCAAACCCCCCAAAAACCCTCCACCCCGGGTCACCCAGTGAGCTGTCCCCAGAGATAAGCGGGGCCCTTGGGGCCCGGGTTTCAAACCATGTGTCCCGGGGTTTAATGGACTTTTCCTGGACATAGATGCAGGGCAACTACTTTAAAAATTTTTGATGAAACGTGGGTGGCCCCGGGCAGGGGCGGGTTTTCTGGGGGAAAAAAATGGCCCCTCGGCATCTGGTATTGGGGACAAAGGGAAAAGGGGCCCTGAAAAGGGCCGGAACCCATCTGTTCCAAACCCGATGGTAAGGCAAAAATTTTTAAAAGGGAAAAAAAAAATGGGGAATTCCGACAAATTTAAGGGTTTTTTGGGTTTGGGGTGGTTTGGGTTAAAGTGTTTCTTTTTGCTCCCCAACCTGGGAAAACAGAACTGGTCTAGACTGGCCTAAATTAAAAACGTGCCCGGTTGCAAAAAAATGGCGGAAGGAGAAAAGGGGGAGGGTGGTCCTTTTGGTGGGGGCTGGGGGGTACCGGGGGAAAGGTGGAGCCTAAGGGGAGGCGATCCCTGATCTGACTTGAGAGACAGGGGCAGTGAGGAACGTTGGTGGGGGTGGAGGAGGGGGAGGCGGAGACAAGGGTGTGACAGTGGTTGGAGGCCCGCGTCGGTCGGGCCCTTTTTTTGGCCCGTGTTGCCTCCATTTCAACCATGCATTCGCTGCATGGAAGACATGGGGGTGGTGTTAAACCCCCTAAGTTTTTGCCTTACTTATGCGTTTGGGGCAAAGGGCATTGACATCGCTGGAAATCAGAGGCTTTGCTCAAAGAAGGGCCCCAGGCTTGAAGGTCCGGACCTTTTTAAACGGCGAAAAAGAGGAGGGGGGTTTGGCTGACCGTGGCTGGGGGAAACATTCACGGACTTTGCGCCCGCCCTTCCCTTTTTGAGGCGGAACCCGACTGACCTACCCCATCGTCTTCCTCCCTCCCAGTGTGAAGCGCCGCAAGAAAAATTCTGCTGAAAAGACCAGTTGGATCCCAATTCGTATCATCACACTCAACACAGGTATTCTCGACCACATTCTCTCCAGGGTGGGGTACAAGCAAGGGATTCAAGGCTTCCCGACCGCCCGGATATTGCCGATTCCCCGGTTCCTTCCCCTCCTCTGATGGCATCAGAAACGGGCGTCGAGCAGAGAAAATCACCTTTTTTTGGGCCCTCTTGATCTTTTAAACATCCCTTCTGCCCCCAACCGCATTTTTCCATAAAGAGGTTTTCAAAAAAATGGATTATCCACAGTGGGGGGAAAACCCGATTGACTTTTGGGCGTTTCAGTTGGACGGATGCGGTGATGCTGATACGACTTTTTTTGGGGCCGTATGGGGGACAGGAGGTAACTGTGGATGCGGTTGCATTAACCACTGAAGGACAGTTGGACGCTGTCGTTACTGGATTCCAGGGCCCGACCCAGCGATGACAGGCCTGACGGTCCTACAACTGACGATCCGCTGGCATGGGGTTGTCGCCCGCACTGGGAAAGGGGCACCTTCTCTCGTCCTCTACCCCCATGTCCTACCCCCCTCTTTTCTCGCTTACCACCTGAATTTCCCCCCTGTTAAAATAAAAAATTTGAGAAGGTAGGAAGAGTTTTGGAAAGTCTCTTATTAAAAGACGGCAAAAACACACTATTCTCAAACCCCCCAAATCAAAACAAAATTGCTGGATTCAAAAATAACTGCAAATTAAACACAACAAAACTGGGTTGGCCAAATGAAAACCAAGTTCTGAAATGTATTCGGATATACAAAGGGATTTTTTTCACTATCAATTCACCTGTGGTGACTCAAAATTGCTGTTTCAAATTTAACTGCAAAGTAGATCTATCAACAAAGCGGGGCCTGCGCCAAAGGGAAAAAACACTACTGAAATGTGTTGGGGATAATAAAAGGTATTTTTGGCACCTATCAATTCCCCTGTGGGATAAAAAAATTTGCTGTTTCAATGTAACTCAAAGAGATCTATCAACAAACGGGCCCGGGCGCCAAAGTGAAAAGACACGATCTGAAATGTATTGGGTAATACAAGGAATTTTTTGGCACCTTTCAATTTCCCTGGTGACAAAAAAATTGCGGGTATTCACATTTAAAAAAAAGGGGTGCCTCAATGAAAAAGTGTATGCGCCAAAGTCAAAAACACTATCTGTAATGTATTCGGATAAAAAAGTTTTTTTTTGGCCCTATCAATTCCCCTGGGGAAAACTACAAAATTTGCGATTCAAATTTAACTGAAAGGGTGGTCTATAAACAAATCTAACTGGGCATAAGTGCAAAAAACACGTATCTGTATGTATTCGGATAAAACAAGGTATTTTTGGCCCCTATAAACCCTGTCTGACAAAAAATTGCTGATTCAAATTTTAAAACTGCAAGATGGATATATAAAAAAGGGTGGAAGGGGAAAAATTGAAAATGAACACCTATCTAAATTATACTGAAATTAATGTGGAGTTTTGCACCTAACAAAAGACCTGCATTTACTAAAATATGTGTAACCTAAAATAAAATTCGGTTGACCATATCCGGAAATATTTCAAAAAAAAACGTTAATAAAAAAACTATTGCAGTGCAAAGTCTACACTAAGTCTTGGGGAACTTTTTCCTATTCTTTATAGAGCTTTTCGTGCTCGCCCACGGGGGGCCCCCCCTCCCTCCCCCCCGTACTTTAAGCAGTAGATGCCCTTTAAAATTCTCACCTAACTACATAAAATCTTCCAATCTCTAATTAACTAATTGTAAGGATCACCGCTAACATAGAGCTTTTTCTTGAAAAAAAAAATTAATTTTGCTGAGCGTTGACACAAGCGAGCGCACGCCCCTTCTGCTCTGAGACGCTGAGAACACTGAGGCTAACGGAAACGCTGTTCATGTAAAACAGGTCATGTGTTTGTCCAGCCAATCGCAACCATCACTCCCAGTCCCTGACGTCGCACCACATCCACCCCGCCTTTCTGTAAGCTGATTTCTGGCCCCCAAAATGACAAAAACGCCGAAAATGGCGCGATTTAACAGATATGCCAAAAATTTGAACCTAAATTATCGCATGACTAAAAATTTCGATCAACATAAAAACTGGCCCATTCAATTTGCGATAATAAACCTCAACCTAGCCATTTACCCTCACCCAAACTGTGAAAATGATCTGGTTTTAAACTACCGCCTCAGCCCCCCAATTGATGTCGCCACCCCCTTATGCCACACTAAGGGTGACAGTTCTCCCTGCCCCAACCATCTTTGCCCCGGGGCTGGGATTCCACCACACCACACACTTCGCTTTTGCCACTTCCCGACCTCATGCTGCTCTTTTCTGCGCCCTGACCTACACACTGGTCATTGTGCCACGTCTGATCTCATCTGCTGCTGTGGCTGCTGCCATACCTACACACTGTCTCATTGTCCCACCGTGGCCCACTCCTGTTTTTTCCACCTCCGAATGTCATTGTGCCCCGTCTGACCTCATCTGCTGCTGTGGCTGCTGCGGTGACAAAACACGTCATTGTGCACTGTCCCGACCTCATCTGCGCTGTGGCTGCTGCCGTGACATACACACTGTGTCTTGGGCCACTGTCTGACCTCATGCTGCTGCGTGGCTGCTGCCCTGACCTCCACACTGTTCATTGTGCCATGGCTTACCCCATGCTGCTGCTGTGGCTGCTGCCGTAACCTACACACTTGGGCATTTTGCCACTGTCGACCTCATGCTGCTGCTGTGGGCTGCTCCGCGACCTACACACTGTGTCATTGTGCCACTGTCAAAACCTTTCATGCTGCTTTTGTGGCTGCTGCCGTGACCTACACACTGTTTTCATTGTCCCCCCTCTGTGGCCTACTCCTGTTTTTTTGCCACCTCCAGAATGTCATTGTGCCACTGTCTGACCCTCATTGCTGCTGCTTTTGGCTGCTGCCGTGACCTACACACTGTGTCATTGTGCCACTCTGTGGCCTACTCCTGTTTTTGGCCACCTCCAAATGTCATTGTGCCACTGTCTGACCTCATGCTGCTGCTGTGGCTGCTGCCGGTGACCTCCACACTGTGCCATTGTCCCACTCTGTGGCCTACTCCTGTTTTTTGCCACATCCAAATGTCATTGTGCCACTGTCTGACCTCATGCTGCTGCTGTGTCTGCTGCCCGTGACCTACACACTGTGTCATTGTGCCACTTCTGCCCCTCATGCTGCTGCTGTGGCTGCTGCCGTTACCTACACACTGTGTCATTGTGCCACTGTCTGACCTCATGCGCTGCTGTGGCTGCGGCCGTGACCTACCCCACTGTGTCATTGTCCCACTCTGTGGCCTACTCCTGTTTTGCCACCTCCAGAATGTCATTTCCCACTGTCTGACCTCATGCGCTGCTGCCGGTAACCTACACACTGTGTCATTGTGCCACTCTGTGGCCTACTCCTGTTTTGCCACCTACCAGAATGTCATTGTGCCACTCTCTGACCTCATGCTGCTGTGGCTGCCACCGTCACCTCCACACTCTGTCACTGATGTTGCCACCTGAGCCCTCAGCTTGTTTTTTTCCAGCTGTAGCTCGCATGACTTTATCAGGCTACATTTCCCCTTCAGTTTTTTTGGTCAGTTTTTTTCCTCTTAATGCCCGGGGAATTTTATAGTGAAGCGATTCTAAGAGCGGCGGCAGTCATCTGCGTGTCCTACTAAAAACACAACATTGTATGAAGACCAAACCAAGCTCCCTCTGCATATTTAAGAAATGGCACAACGTTCTACAGCACCCTGCAGGCTCTGTGCAGCCTGGTAATAGCTGTTTTGGTCTGGATCAACTGAAAGTTAGATATCATGAGATGATATAAGGTCATGGCCAAAAATGATGTACTGGATGAAGAATGTCTTGTATGTCTTGGGGTTACCATCATAGCATGAAAGTATAGGCAGATAAAGACCAGGCCTACCTAGCACAAGTTGTAGAGGGAAGATATGGAACAGTGAAGGTGTGAATGCAGATAAGGAAGTCATAACTTTTAAATGTGTAGACATATTCTGGAGGACGTGAATAATGTGGTCCTGGCAGGTGTGCTGCTGGGCAAGCTACGATGCATCAGGCATAGGGGCATTTGCGGTGTCCATGGCCTGAGCAAACTGTAACAATATTCACAGAAGTATCAGACCCACGTAGTCACTTTATGTTTTTTACCCTTATCACCTACAATGAAGTATGGAATTTCCTGTGGCGGTAGAATTAGTCCATAAACAGTAGAAAGCAGTCGTTAAATCAAGCAGCAAATGGGTAGACAGTGAAACTTAGAAGCTTTGTTGGTACCAAAGGCAAGAGAAAACACCCTTGCAGACAGAATTAACTAACTGAAACTTATTGCTCAAGTCCACACCCTGCGATTCAGATTATGACACATTAACATGGAGTGAGGATAAGGAGCATCTAGAGAGTTTAGAAATGGTGCATGAGTGCATTGCACATGCAGTGGAATGGACACAAGAGCAGAGCAGTGACTGGGATGAGAATGTAGAATTTTACCACTGGTGAGTAGGCACCTGTGGCAGGTGAGTCGGCACAGCATGACAAATCCACTCAATTGACTGTTCACACACCTACCCATAATAGCTTTACTTGTCACAGAGATTAGAAACCTAAACAATTGTGAATCAAATTGTAAATGAAACTTTGTCTATAATGCAGACAAGGAAGAATACAAGATAAAAAAAGTGATTTTTATTTTACTCATTTTATGAAAATTACATCATGATGCAATCTGTTAAATGGTGTTTAGAGGTCAACATATGTTTTAATATAACAATGCTGAATAATATTTGGTTAATAACTGAAGTGTTTGCTATTAATTAACACCAACAGGCTGTTTCCATTTTTCTACTTCAGAGGAAAAGATAACATTTACTCTAAAATATTACTACAACATATACAATAGTTCTTGTCCTCTTTTGTTAAACTTTTTATTTCTTTGAATCTGGATTTGAAAAAATAGCTGGATCATAAGCAACAAAGCTGTCATTACAGATCCCCAGGGGTTGGCACTTAAATGTCCTACTTTTCAAGACAACATTTACATCTCTCATTTCAACATTACTATTTTAGGGTATGTTTGTCATACATGAATCTGAGTCATAGTTCCTATTATAACCTCAAAGCATGAAGTCACTTTTTAAAAATATTTTTACAGTTTACATACAAAGTGCATCTAAAGTTTTCAGTATATCATGTTACGCTACTTCTTTTCCAAGCTTTATTCTAAACATAACAATCTTCACAACCTGGCATTCTTTGTTGACTGAATGTGTGCAGAGCTTCCCCACTTACCTTTTAACGTGTTATGACATAACTGTATATCTAGAGTCTTAATCAGTGTTAGACTAGGGTGCATGTTGATTCTTGGGGCCCGCCAGTGGAATTGGCTACTATACAGGACTGCACAAACTGCACGAGTATTGCACTTTGACTTTTGTTCTCTGGCTCTTTATCTCTCCCTTTCTCCCTGTAAAGCAGTCTCAGGTTGGCCATGTCAAAGGGCTTAACATACTCAAGGCCCACTATGCAATAGGGCCTTTCAGGGATTTCCCTTGATCCCCTATGGGCCAGTCAGAGCCTGGCCTTGATGCTCCTTGACATACAGAATTGCTGTGGGAGTCTGACGGTGACTGGCTCTCAAGATCCTGCTGTAGCGGCTGTGATCAGAGATATCTTCAATTCCAGCCACTTAACCTCTTAGATTTTCAGGTCATAGCTTCTATGGTACTTAAGCGATCTGACAGAAACATTGGTTCCCTCTGTCTTACATCAGCACCTGTCGAATGTGTCCATGTGCATTGTCATAGCGACTAGAAGTCTAAAAATTAAGCCATTCTGGCAGTGTGGTCTAATAGGTTGCTTGTCACTTTTACTCTGAGTATACCAAAGCAGTAAATGATCAAAATATATAGTTCCTTAGTTGGACTAAAATAAATAAAAAAATAAAGTGAATTAAAATAGTTGAAAAAAAGTTTAAAGGGAATGTGTCATCAAAAAATGACTTATTGTTTAACTCACAATTTTATGTTAAACACATTTTTTAGGAGTTTTTGGTTATGGTTTTTTTAAATTTTCCATATCACTTTCAGTATTTTTTTATTAGTTCTTAAGTCCTGCAGTTTTCACTTTGGCCACTAAGTCTAATAATCATCTGACACTTCCTGTTCTGTTTAGAGAGCTTTTCAGCAGTGTGTTCATTATCATTATAAGCAGGGTCAAACTGAAAGGAGACACCATTGTGTACAGATAACACAGAATCCACCAGTCACAAGAGGAGATGTCACAGCTCCCTCTCTCCCCTCCCTGCACAGTGAAAACTCTCCTATAGATGTCTATGGGACAGAAACTGACTTAAGAATCCTATGAGCATGAAGCTGCTGTAAAGTATCTCGCTGACATTGACATGATACTGCTACTGTTTGGTGAACACTAGGGATGAGCGATACCATCAACAAAAGTTGAAATTGGCACGATTTTTAAGTTTATCAGAATTTTCCGATGAGGCGATAGTTTCCATGAAAATCTTAAAGATACTCATTATCACGTTTACTATCGTGCCTTTTTCACCATTTCCTGTAATTTTGGCTGCCAGCCAATCAGCTCAAAGCATAGAGGGGAGTGAGGGGAGTAATACGTCAGCTGTGGGCGATTATGGTTTCTCATTGGCTACAAAAATCACATGACCTCGTTTTATGTATACAACTGCATTTCCTGATCAGTCTCATTCCTCCATTATCTCACTACAGAACAACAAGTTTTGCTGCCTGTCTCAACAGCTGTTGTCACATCTTAGAGAGACAGTCTTTTTTATACAGAAAACCATCCCTGTAGCTGTGAAGCTTAGGATATAGCTACATTAGAGAATTTTTGTTCTTATTTAGTTAGAGACAGACTTTTAAAGACATTTATTGCTGTGTGCAGCCGTGTGGAGGGGGGGTCAGAAAGGAGGGGGGATGATGTGCAGCCCAGCCTTTCCTGTCCTGAACTGGCATTGAAATAGCAATATTTTTTTTAACACTTTGTGGCCAGCAGACCTCCCAACTGAGGTAAAATTGTCCCTTTTGTTTTTGCAGTTCTATTGGTGTCTGTGCATCCCAGTTTGTCGCAAATAGCCCCTTGTATGCAAATTGGGTTACAGATATTTTATAGTTACTGGCACCTGTTGTCAGTGGTGCCAAAACCGCCATATCTAATCCATATAACTTTTAAATACTTATATTGCAGTCCATGCATCTCAGTTTGGCGTAAATAGCGCACTTGTCCGCAAATTTGGTTACAGATATTTTATAGTAACTAGCGCCTGTTGTCAGTGGTGCCAAAACCTCCATATCTAATCCATATAACTTTTAAAAAAGTTCTATTGCAGTCCGTGCGTCTCAGTTGGCGCAAAAAAGCGCACATTGTCCGCAAAATTTGATTACAGATAATTTTATAGTAACTAGCACCTTTTTCAGTGGTTCCAAAACCCCCATATCTAATCCATATAACTTTTAAATAGTTCTATTGCAGTCCGTGCATCTCAGTTTGGCACAAATAGCGCACTTGTCCGCAAATTTGGTTACAGATAAAAATATCTGTAACAAAATATAGTAACTAGCACCTGTTGTCAGCAATGAAAAACCGCCATATCTCATCCGTATAACTTTTCAGTAGTTGTATATTGCACTCTTTGCGTCTCAGTTTTCAATAAACTATCGTACAAGTGCGTTATTTGCGCTTTTCCCTAGTGAGTCCTTCGACACTTAAAGTTGTTAATTCCAAGTGTATTTTGTCTGAAGAGATTATATGGATTGGCATAAGTATTTGTACCAGAGTACAACTACCCACCCACTCTGTTAATATCTAGGTCTTAATTTCATATCACCACACATCCCCAAAATCAGTTCTTGCCACACTCTGGTTAACAAACCATTTAGCTTCATATTCATCCTTATCCTTGTCTACAGAGAGTGTAACTTCACAAAATTCTGAGGTTAAATTTCCCACTACTTTTCCATTTCCTGTTCCTCGAAAACAAGTATAATTTCCTGGATATGGGCCCTAACTCTAGGGGGTTTTCTGATCCACTTTTACTGCTGGATACTTTTGTGCTAGGATGTTACATACATTATCCTCTGCAGGGTCATATGAGGCGTTGTATAGGGACAGGATGCATGAAAGCCCTTTGAGGGTTCCATCCTCAATTTTAAATGGTATTGTCCCTAAGTGTGGCCTAGCTGTTGCACATGCGATACAATTTGTTCTTTTATTTTGAAGGGCAGTGTACCTCATCCAATTGAGCCACTCGTTCCTTTCTGTGTATCCTGTTTCTAGTGCTATTTTTTATTAATAAGTCAATTCTTTTAATGTAGTGAAATCTAAAAGGGTTTAGTGGTGTGTTAGTGGGTCTGGTTTCCATGTCACTGCTATCTGGTTCTTGTAAGGCTTTTAACCAAAAGGTTTTTCCCCC
>JAODAL010006049.1:0-137382 GCA_025379985.1 Phyllomedusa bahiana
ACATACGGGGTAAATTTTTGTTAATGTTTTTTTCCCTGGAGAAATTTCCCTTTTCTGTCATTGTTTTTAACTACTACTCATACATTTAGAGATTCCCATTACAGCATCAACAATTTCAGAGTGAGTCTTCCATAAACCCTTTTAGCAGGAACACTCACCTACTTGTAGCACTGATAAATTAATTTTCTTTAGCAACCTCACTTAGGCTACTTAGTTTGGCTCCATTTGGTGGGAGTTTTAATTTCAGTTTGCTATACACAAAAGCTATACATAATGAGCCCAGATGAACGGAGGCCCACATGACAATAAAAACACTTAAAAGGGAAAAACACTGCAATGCTTGTATTCTGGTTATTTTATGACTAGCCTGAAAAATGACTGTTCAGCTGCCAAATGTTACTAATGTATGCCCTTTTTAAACATTAAACTTTTTAGCACGCTAAAATTTTTGGGCATGAAAATTTTTTTGGTCATTTTAAAATTTGTAGAGTGGAGCTCTCATCAAGTATCAGAGTATTCAAACTGTTTAATGTTGGCAAACATGAATAAAGTACAACAATGTACACAGTTTACATTGTAGAGTTTACAGTTTACATATCAAGATAAAAATACTAAAAAATAAAACCCCTTTTATATTTTTTTAATTTTTAAATCCCCCCCTGAAAAGTAGTTAATGCCCCAGAAATTTTTTTTAAAAGTTTTTGCCCCCTTTGGGGCTTTTAAACATTTTGAAAACTTTTTTATTTTTTCAATAAATGCAGTTGTATGGGGCCCCTCTTTTCTTCGAGGGGGGAAATTGTACTTTATGGGGGGAAAAAAGTTTTTAAATTTCAAATTTTTAAATAAAATTTCAGAATTTTTTTTACATTTTTTTTTTTTTTTTACATTTTTTGTTTTACACCTTTCCATTTCCCATTAATAACTTGTTAGGGTTAATTCTACGGTTTTTATGGGCGGTTTTGGGGCCTAATAAGTGGGAAATTTTTTTGTTGGTAGTAATATTGCAAAAATTTTTTTTTATTAAAATTTTCTTTTTTGGGTTTTTAAAATTTTTTTACACTTTTTAGTCTTTACTTCTTTTTTTT
Source organism: Phyllomedusa bahiana (assembly GCA_025379985.1). Lineage (NCBI taxonomy): Eukaryota > Metazoa > Chordata > Amphibia > Anura > Hylidae > Phyllomedusa > Phyllomedusa bahiana. The sequence goes on from JAODAL010006049.1 coordinate 1,086, forward strand.
TTATCCCCCGAAGGGAGAACTGTTTACATTTTTTTTTATACACTTTGGGAAGTTTTTAGCTATTTTTAATTTTATGCCCAAACATTATAATCTGTGTCGTCCCGACACCCGGCCGTGATCAGGAAAAACCCGTTGGCCTGTCACTGGCTTGTTACACAACAGTCCTTTGGGGCCCCCTCTAGGTTCCCCCGGGTGACTGGGGAAGGGGGGGTTCCTGGGGGTCTTTTCGGGTCACCAGGTGTTCTGATCACCCTCAGAGGAGGGAAAAACCCCTTTTATTTTGCTTTTGGGGCGATCCACAGCAAACAAAGGGTTAAAGCACCGGGTTGCAGTGGTTTCCTCCGCTCCCCAGTGCTCGCCGGAGATGCTCTGGGATCAGGGCTGTGTAGTACAGCCCCAATCTCAGCACAGCTGCGGCACCCGGAGCGGCAAACCCCGATGTCTGCAGCGATGCCAAAAGACGTCGCTGTAGACGAACAACCCGCACCAGCCGATGTCAAAAGCCGGTGGGGGGTCATTAAGGGGTTAATATTGATACACTAAACCATGTTTCCAAACTAAACAAAATACTGTCATATACTTTTTAAACGACTGTCCTAGCAGTTGGATTGGGTTAACTTCTCAATATTTTGTTAGGTGTCAAGGGAATTCTATTAAAAGAATAAAAGGTTCACTTTTAAGAAAAATGCATATTGAATAGGTATATTATAGGTTTTCTGCAGTGGATTTGTCTACAGAAAATCCACAGCATATTACTGTAGCAGCAGCATAGGCGAGATTTTAAGAAACCTAATCTACATGCTGCACAGAATTAGTGACAAAATTTTACCTGTGGTGTGGATCTTAAAAATGCAATATGTCAATTTCTGTTGTGAATACTCTATGGATTTTTACAATTGATTTCAATGATGAAGAAAAAATCTTTAAAAATTCCAAGAAAGGAATTTTATTGCTCTGGATTTTGTGGTGGAAACACTACAGAATTGAAAAAATGTGAATGTTGTACACATTATTTTTTTTTTTTTTTTAAATTTGCATAATCAACTTTAAAATCTGCAGTGGCAAATCTACAACAAATCTGCAGCAAAATCTGTAAGATTTATCGCTACAGGTTTACCTGTAGAAATGCTGTGGATTTTCTACTGTACACAATCCATAGTATTTCTGTCACATGTGCAATGACCCTAAATATGGCTGCTTTTTTTTAGTAAGTATGGTGTCACGTGTGGGAATTCATTAAGAATTGATTGAAAACATTAGAACTCTGTTTGTACCTTTCATATCCATTGATTATAACTAGAAACTGTCTATATACTATTTACATGAATCATTCTCTATCTCTATTACCTTTGACCAGTTAAATCAGATGTTATGTGCTTGGAATGCACAGCTTTTTGCATGAAAATTACCTTCAGGATGTACCTGTTCTGAATGATGCTGAAGACATTAAAATGGATTCCCTATGGATTACTAATAAATTAGCTTAAGCAAAGCAGACTAACATGGCGTAGAGAACATTTGTTTCAACACCCAGTATCTGGCACAGTAAACAACTCAAGCGGTTTAACATTGTGCAAAGCATGCAGAAATGTATAGTACCAAATATGAACTTGTGCTTTATTTCTTATTAACTCGTCCCATCAAATGTCATTATCTACAACAAATCTGCAGCAAAATCTGTAAGATTTATCGCTACAGGTTTACCTGTAGAAATGCTGTGGATTTTCTACTGTACACAATCCACAGTATTTCTGTCACATTTGCAATGACCCTAAATATTACCGCTTTTTTAGTAAGTATGGTACTTGTATTTCACATGAAATAACAATGTTGCATCATCTTTTCTTACAACTCTATTTTGAGTTAAGATATTATTTCTACTAGAAATAGACAAATGCATTGAAAAATGATTGTTACATTCACATGACAGTTGAGTGGGTCCTTACATACACTACTTTGGCATTGTGAACACCGATTATATAATTGATACCAAAGCATGTAAGGACATAAGCAAATTGTACATTTATTCATACAATTACAGAATGAATAGAGGAGGAACAGTATAATGCAGAATACAAAAAATTGCTCCACAATTCCCTTAGAATAACCCCTTCATTTTTTTCCCACTTTCATGTGCCATTACTTTTTTTTTCCATCTACATCTGTATACAGGCTTGTTTTTTTTTGTGGGACAAGATGTAGTTTCTATTGGTACAATTAACCAAAACAAAAAGAAAAAATACACGGAAAAACCAAGAACAATTATTTTTGAGATGGTGCATGAAAAAAGGGCAATTGAACTTGTCACATTTAACTGTTATACTGTTTCATTACAGGTGTAGGAAAGAGGGGTCAGGAAGATGGGAGGGGGGTAAAGGTGTACCCCGGGTGGCACACGGCCCTAGGCAGCAGGTCCAGGTCCACTGCATCTTTTCAACTGTATAGCTATATACTCCCTTTCACAATCAGGGACAAGTGCCCTCACGAATGCTTTCTCAAAACATTAAGAACATAGTTACATGAAACATGATTTTTATTTTAAAGTGACTTTTTATGATTTTTGGTGAAAGGGAAAGGGGGCCGTAAAAATTTAAATGTGAAAAAGGGGGTTTTTGAGGTCTGTAAAATGGCTAAGCAAACTTAGCAACAACCCTGCGCAGCAAAAGTTCTAGCTACACCACTGGTTACATTGAAATTGCTCTCAGATCTGCGGGTGGAATGTCATAAGCAAGACCTTGGCAGATTGATATTTAGTTTGTATTTCTTTGTATATTTATAACTTTTTTTAACCTGTACTTTTAGTCCACATGGGGTGCTTCACCACTATGAGCTGTGATTGTTCTTATATTATTCATAGCATTGTAAGGGTATGTTCACATGATGTACTGCGGCGCGTAAAGTTGAGAAAAATGTGTGACCTGCTACCAAATCTTTTTTGTTAGACTAGGCATTACAGTAGGCTAAAAGCACTTCCAGATTATATGGCATGTGCTCCTCACAATCCTATAAATAGTAGATTTACCAAACCATGACTAAAGGTGGGGGAATACATAGCTTCTCCCATGTGGTCAGTAATCAGACACAAAAGCAATTAAAAAGATACCCGACCCAAAAATTCCATTTTTGCATGTCAAGATTACTTTAGCAACCAATCAATAACAATAACAATGTCAATGATAATCAAAAATCCAAAATCTGGGAAAAAAATTTTTAAAGTTATCCTTCACCTTTTTGCCAAAGGGTAAAGTGAGGTCAGTTTCTTTGTTTGGACATGGACCCCAACTTAAAGGGATAAAATAAAATGCTATTAATTTCTTAAAAATATCTTTTAAAGGGAAAGGGAAAATGGACATGATTAGAGGGGGGAAAATTGATTCTAACGAAGGGGATTCGTTTAGAATTTCGGGAAAACTTCGGTTCAACAAGTCAATTTTGGGGTTTCTTGGGTGAACGAAGTAGCTTTTGATTGATAAAAGGGCTGGAGACATGGCGCTACAGGGGCAAAGCACTCTGGGGGAAAAAGGGCAAGCCTGCATGAAATGTGCAGAGATAAGCCAATCAGAGACCGGCGAGATTTGTGACGTCACCGCACTATAAAAGCCCGGGGCCGCCTGGAGCTCTACCGCTCCATTGTACTGTTAGGGAAGGTGCTCCCCGCAGCGCTTATGATAAAACAAAGAACTTTTTTTAACAGCGATTTTTGGGGGGTGCCCTCAGCTTGTCTCAGAACTGTTTCCCTTTTAATTTTTCTATTTCTGATTTTTTTTGGTTTTATGGACTGAAGTCCTGTGGCCCACTGCACGATAACATTTTAATGCTATTGCTCACGCACTTGAATACCCAAAGGGGGGGATCTAAGCCATTCCTTTGTATTCATTTAAAGAAAACGCGTTTTACAATACAAATCCCCATTATTTTTGGCTGCCCTTCTTTTGCGCACAAACATCCGGGGGTTAAATTAAGCGTTTTTTCTGCGTTGTGGTGACTCCAAGAAACCGTCTTTTACAACCAAAAATTCAATTTTCCGTACCATATTCACAAGCGAAGGAAAATTAAAATTTTTTTCTTTATTTGTGTAGGTAGAAAACACGAAATTTGTAACACGCTACAAAGCTATAGCTTGTGGTTGCTCAATTCTTTTGCGCAATTTACATCCAGGGGTTAATTAAGCGTTGTTTTTTTGGTTTGGGTGCCCCAAAAGAAACCTCTTTTTCACCACCAAAAAATTAAAAATTTTCCTGTACCATAAATCACAAGAAAAGGGTTTAAATTTACAATTTTTTCTCTTATTGTGTAGCGTAGAAAAAAACGAATTGTAAAAACGCTACAAAGCAGTATTTCTGGTTGCCAATTCTTTTGGCCAATTTACATCCAGGGGTTAATTTAAAGCTTTGTTTTTGTGCTGTGGGACCCAAGAAACCGTCTTTTTCACCGCCAAAAAATACAAATTTTCCTGTACCAAATTCAAGAAAAGGGTTTAAATTAAAATTTTTTCTCTTGTTGTGTACTAAAAACAGCAATTGTAACCGCACAAAGCTAGTAGTTTCGGGTTGCTCAATTCTTTTGCGCAATTTACACCCAGGGGTTAAAAAAGCGTTGTTTTTTGCTGTGGTGACAAAAATAAACCATTTTTTTCCCACCCCAAAAAATTAAAAATTTTTTCCTGTACCAAATTCACAAGAAAAGGTTAAATTAAAATTTTTTCTTTTGTTGTTAGCGGAAAACACGCTTTTGTAACACGCTAAAAGTAGTATTTCTGGTTCTCAATTTTTTTGGAAATTTTTTACATCCAGGGGTTAAATTTAACGTTTTTTTTCTGTGTGGTGACAAAAATAAAGTCTTTTTCATCACCAAAAATTAAAATTTTTCCTTACCTAATTCACAAAAAAGGGGTTAATACAATTTTTTTCTCTTGTTGTGAAGCATAAAAAAACCCCCGCAATTGTAACACGCACAAAGCAAGTATTTTTGGTTGCTCAATTTTTTTTTGCGAAATTTTACATCCGGGGGTTAATTAAGCGTTGTTTTTCTGCGTGGTGACAAAATAAACCCTTTTTTTCACCCCCAAAAATTACAATTTTTCCCTGTCCCATAATTCACAAGAAAAGGTTAATTACAATTTTTTCTTTTGTTGTGTAGCGTAGAAAACAGCAATTGTAACACGCTAAAAAAGCTAGTATTTCTATTGCTCAATTCTTTTGTGCAATTTAAATCAGGGGTTTAAATTTAAAGCGTTGTTTTTCTGCTGTGGTGACAAAAAAAAACCGTCTTTTCACCCGCCAAAAATTACAATTTTCCTGTACAAATTCAAAAGCAAAGGTTAATTACAATTTTTTCTCTTTTTTGTTAGCAAAAAAACACGCCATTGAACACGCTAAAAACTATTTTTGGTTGCTCAATTCTTTTGTGCAATTTACTCAGGGTTAAATTTAGATTGTTCTGCAGTTGTACCAGTAAAAAAACTTTTTTTTTCACCGCCCAGAAGAAATTCTGTACAAATTTTTTTTCCTACCCAAGGGTTTTAATTAAGCCCTTGGTTTTATATTCAGTAAAATACACGGGTTTTTTAAAGGGCACAACAATAAATTTCTCCCCCCCCTTTTTTGGAGCGCAATTTAACCAAAGGGGTTACCCAAGCTCTTGGGGGGGTTTCTTTGGGGTTTCAAATGGGGTGTTATTTACATTTACAGATATCTTCATCAAACAGTGTTTTTACATTTTTGAACAAACAGTTGTCGACAGAGAGGGGGCAGGCTCTTCACCTGCGATGGCAGAGGCACAAAAATTCCGGGGAGGTGCGCACAGAAAGGGGACTCGCACAGGGGGGCACTCGGTGGCCACAACTGCCGCTGTCTCTGCGGGCCCTGTACTGACTAGCAACCCAAGGTTTTTGATTTGGGTTTACTAGGTATCCACTTCCTCCCGATGACATCTGACAACCCCCCCCAAAGTCTGGGAAGTCAACACAACCCTTAGTTTTGGGAAAGGCCCGGGGCGGGAACCGGGCCCTCCCTGGCCTCAACCCGCCCTGTCCCATTTCCCTCCCAGAGATCTACTATTGGTTGGGCTCAAGCGCCATTATAAAGCGAGGGGTGAACAATTTAGGAGGGCAGTCGCAGCTATTGGCAGAAAACTGGCCCCAAAATCCCCCGCCCCTTTTTGCAGTAGGGGGCAAAGTATAGATTTTGAGATGGCAGGGAGGTCATGTTTTGAGGGGGCGCATCTGATACAAGACCTGGATGAGGACGCAGTACGATGAAACACAAATAGAATGATGTACCGACCCACTTGGGAGCCGGGTGAGGCAAGGGGTTCATCACGAGGAGAAGAGGGCTCAGCTTTTCGCGTCAAGAGCGGGGGCGGCCAGAAAAAGGGGCGTGGGCCGTGAGTCGAGGGTAGCAGCAGTGTAGGTCGGGGGCCCAAACGGCCCCCGAGGAAAAAAAAACCCGCTTCGCAATCCAAGAAATAGCGGCAGGGGCTCAGCGGGCACGGTCCCCGTAGTTAACCCGTCGGAGCGTTGGCGGTAAAATCCGATACTCGGCGATGTGGGGTTCTTTGCTAAACACCGGAGGGGCCGAATATGGGGTTTTGTAGAATCTTAAGCAGAAAGTGAAGCTGGGGAGGGAGCTAACGTTGGCACCCCCGGCCCGGTCAAAACATGCACTCACCATCCGGGGGACCTGGGGGAAACGTGGTCAGATGGGGGGTCCATCCGGGCCGCCGCAGCAAAAGCGCAGCCAGCGCCCAGTGGCACGCATGCCATTGCCCACAAGTCCCCACCTCTGCAAAGGAGCGTTTCTCTTTGACACATCTCCCCCCCGTGCTCCTGCTCCTCGCTACCATGGCGCCAGCAGTCGTTCAGCGAGGCGATTCAAAGAGAAAACTTTGCGTACAACCATTCTAAGGTGCAGCGCTACCGTCTCCTGTCCAAGTTGTTGGTACTGCAGTCCCTCCCTTTCCAAATGGTGGGCCTGCAAACCATTCAGAAACTAATGGCTTGTGCCGACCGAGATGGGGAAAATTACAAGCCCCAATTTCTTTTCCAAAAAGGCAGAAACCCCACTTTATAAAAATGTAGAAAAGAAGGGGGGCCAGTCCTTAAGCTATCGTTTGTTCCCAAATGACCCCGCGGGACGTCTGGACTTAATTTCGGTCGGCCAGTACATTCCTTTACGGCCCATGGGGGAAGTGCTTCCGGCCCGGGACACTAACAAATTGGAAAAGGAACGCCCCCCTTTTTCTCCCGTTGTCAAACGCTGTCCCGCGCCAATGTCCGCCTCCCCCTCCCCCCCACCACCACCCTCTCGCCTCCACAAGTACTGCTCCACAAAACCCCATGTGTAGGGGACAGCGGTGTCACGCAGTTCTAACCTGGCTTGCCTCGCGAAAGAAGTCACCAGGGGAGGAAAGCCCCGCGTCATGCAGCAAGAAAACGATGTGTGGGTTTCCCCAACTCAAATCGGAACCATGGGACGGACAATGAAGGGAAAGGGGTCCGCGCTGCACCGAGGAGGGATGGTTTCCCTGCGCCCTCATGGCGCAGGTTCAACTGGTTTTTGAAAAGGTTTTAAGTTTCCACCGATCTTCGAACTTCTGAAAAAAGGGCCCGGAAACTGTGCATGCCCCTTTTCCATTCGACAAAGCCAGGGACACCCTCCTCAGTTGCAGCGAGAACGGCCTCCCCAACAACTCTGATATGGAGTTTCCACCCTTGGGGAAATTTCCACCTCCAAAGTTGACCGACTGTATGAACAGAGAAAGGGCCAATTTAAAATTTTTTTTTGATCCCCGGCAGACAGAAGTACTCCCCCCGTGTAACTTTGATGTCAGCCAGTGGCAGCCATGCGTGACACCTCCGTTTGTTGAGGCCTTCGGGGGGGGCCACTTTAAATTTGCAGTCCCAGTAGGGATGAATAACGTCATTTCCCCTGCTTTATGTCCTGGAACAGATGCTGAAAAAACTGTCTGGGCAGGGGACTGGGGAAATGGGGACACATCCGTGGCCCACATGATCCGGGGGGGACTGAAATGGAGGAGGGGTAGGGAGGGGAATTGGAGCAGAAAACATTGTTTGGGGGAAATGAGTGGATTTTTACCCAGGTGACAAAAAAGGAGGGGAGGGCACGGAGGAGGGGGTGGAATGAGGGAAGACGAGCAATGACCCCCAACACCGTGGCAATACAGTGGAAATGGGGGCAGGGGCCCCAGTACTTGTGCAGTGGCCCCACATGCTTTTTTGCCTGGCTAGGACACCGAATGTCGATCCGCAAGGGATGACTTTGGGTCTCCACCCTATTTGGGCCCTCGCTAACCGGGCCAAAATGGGAGCCTTTTTCCCAGCTATTGAGATGGAGGACAAACTCAAAAACTATAGGGAAATCCTCCGTAATCAGTTGACCGTGGGGTTCCTCATCGCTCACGTACTACTGCCGCGGCTGCTGGGGGAAGGTGGGGGGGTAGGAGCAGTACCAGCTCCATCAGCAGTAACCTAAGTCTGGAGTCACTGATGAGCAGCTTCCTTCACCCGCCTAGTGAGGATGGTAGTCGCCAGCAGCAGCAGCAGCAGGACCTGGAGTAGTCCCTGAACCAACAGGTGGTGGCCTACTTGGACAGCACTCTGCCACCCCAGTTAGAAGATCCGCTGGACTACTGGGTAGCCAAACTGGATGTGTGGCCGCAACTTGCCGAGTTTGCAGTGGAGAAGCTGTCCTGCCCGGCCAGTAGTGTGGCATCAGAGCGGGTGTTCAATGTGGCGGCGGCCATCGTTACACCAAGGAGAACCCGCTTGTCCACGGGAAATGTGGAACGACTGACCTTTGTCAAGATGAATCAGGCGTGGATCGGCCAGGATTTCCACACACCAATGCCTTAGGCGTCAGACTACATCAGCCATGACGCCTCACCCAAACTGTGAGAAATGAGTCTGGGTTCAAACTACCTGCCTCAGCCCCTATTCTGATGCCGCCACCCGCCTGATGCCACACATCTGCTGACAGTTTCTCCATCTGCCACCAACCATCTTTACCAGGGACTGGTATTGCCACCCACCTCCACACTCTGTCATTGTGCCACTGTCTGACCTCATGCTACTGCTGTGGCTGCTGCCGTGACCTCCACACTGTGTCATTGTCCCACTCTGTGGCCTACTCCTGTTTTTGCCACCTCCAGAATGTCATTGTGCCACTGCCTGACCTCATGCTGCTGCTGTGGCTGCTGCCGTGACCTACACACTGTGTCATTGTGCCACTGTCTGACCTCATGCTGCTGCTGTGGCTGCTGCCGTGACCTCCACACTGTGTCATTGTCCCACTCTGTGGCATACTCCCTGTTTTTTGCCACCCTCCAGAATGTCATTGTGGCACTGCCTGACCTCATGCTGCTGCTGCTGTGAGCTACACTCTGTGTCATTGTGCCACTGTCGGACCTCATGCTGCTGCCGTGGGTGCTGCTGTGACCTAAAACACTGTGTCATTGTGCCACTGTCTGACCTCATGCTGCTGCTGTGGCTGATGCCGTGACCTACACACTCTGTCATTGTGCCACTGTCTGACCTCATCCTGCTGCTGCTGTTGATGCCGTCAACTCAACACTGTGTCATTGTGCCACTCCTTTGGGCCTCCCTTCCTGTTTTTCCCACCTCCAGAATTCTTTGGGGCCACTGCCTGACCCCCATGCTGCTGCTCCCCGGGGACCTACACACTGTGTCATTGTGCCACTGTCTAAACCTTATGCTGCTGCGGGGCTGTTTTGCCGGGGACCTACACACCGCCCTTGTCCCATTTGCCCCGACCTCATGCTGCTGCTCTTTTGACCCGTCAACTCAAAAATGTGTTTTGTGCCACCTTTTGGCCTCCCTTCCTGTTTTTCCCCACCTCCAGAATTTTTCATTGTGCCACTGTCGGACCTCATGCTCCCTGTTTTCCGTACCTACACATTTTGTAAATTGTGCCCTGTCTTGCCCTTTCATGGTGTTTGGCTGCTGCCGTGCCCACAAACTTTTCATTGTCCCCCTGTCTGACCTCATGCTATGCTGTGGCGCTGTGTGCCCCTACAAAATGTTCATTGTGAAAAGGGTCTGCCCTTTCATGCTGTGCTTCCCCGGACCCCCAAACACGGGTGTCACCCAATCTGTAAATTTTTTCTGTTTTTGCCACCTCCAGAATGTCATTTTTGCCACTCTCTAAACCTTTCATGCTGCTGTGGTAGCGCCGTCACCCCACACCTTTTAACTAATGTTGCCCCCTGAGCTCTGAGCTTTTTTTTTTCCCAGCTTTCTCTGGAAATGATTTTAAACAGGCAACTTTCCCCGTTTTAGTTTTTTGGCCCGTTTTGCCCTCTTAAGGGGCCCAGGGAATTTTATAGTGAAGGGGATTCTAAAGCGGCGGCAGTCATGTGCGTTTTCATACTAAAACCAAAAATTGTATGAAGGGCCAAACCAAGTCCCTCTGCATATTTAACATGGGAAAAAGTTCTACAGCACCCCAGGCTCCCGTGCAGCCGGAAATAGCTGTTTTTATTAAAAAGGATTTGGGGCCCAAAATAATTCGGAACAAGTTATTTTTTGGGCCCAGAAATTCGTTTTTGGGGGAAGTGAAAAAGAAAAGAATTTCGGGGGAAAATTGCCCATCTCTAGTCATGATGAAAATTGTTTTTATACAAATTATTGGGCGAGCGGTTTCCCCAGGGCCCCTGGGTCAGGGGTGCAGGCCTCTAGTGCCCCTGCTTTTGGTCCCTGTGGTTCGGGATTTGTGGTTTTTAGGTTCCTGCCCCTTTCCCGGGGTTTTGGATCTGCCGGGGAAAAATTTATCCTCCCCCTGGTTTTCGTAACCCCCTCCCGAAAGGGGTTTATCTAGAGAGACCGCTGGGGGTTTTCCTGGGCAGCGGGGAGCTTTTATTGTTTTCCCCCTTAGTACAAGACCGAACGGTTTCCCTTTATGTAGGGGCCCAAAATAAGGAAATCTGTTCCCAAATTTCTTTCCCTCGTTCTTCCTCAGCGATTCTTTTGGGGGTTCCGTGGGGTGCAATTTATGTCCCCACGCTGGACTGAAAGACGGTCCCAAGTCCCTTCCCCCCTGGGGACCCCCGGAACCCGTTTAGAAACTCTGTTTGGTGGGACCATGCCCGGGTGTTCCCCCCCCCGCTTCGGGCCCACCTCTTCGGAAACCCATTGCCAGGGTTTTGCCCTCCGGGAAATTTCCCGGACTTTGCGGAAATTTTTGTTTTCCCCAAAAAACAGGGTGAGGTTTTCTTCCGCCCCATCGCCCTTAAGAAATTTTCCCCCTTTATCTCCCTGCCTGGGCCCATCCCCGTGGGGGGGGTTTTTTCCCTCTGTCTGTGCCCGGACCCCGGCCCCCTGGGCGGGCCCACATCTGGGAGAACTTACGAAAGGGGGTTCATTCCCAAAAATCCCCCTCCACCGGTCGGAGGGTGGATTTTTTCTTTCGGCAGAAAAGAAGGACGGTTTTTTTTGGTTCCCTTCATCGAAATACCGGGGGCTCAATAAAAAATTTCAGTAAGAACCCGTATCCTCTACCATTGATCTCGGAAATCTTTGACCCGGCCCCCAGGGAGCCCAAGGTTTTTTACAAAACTGGGGCCTGGCCGGGGGGTTAAAAACCTCATCGGTTCGAGAAGGGGGTTAGTGGAAGGGCGCCTTAAAAACCCGGGACGGGCACTTTTTTAAAACCCCCGGGGATGCCATTTGGTCTTTTTTTAATGCTCCTTTGGTCTTTCAGGAGTTGTTAATGAATCTTTGGGTCTTCTTTACACCTTTGGGGTCAAAAATGGGACCTGGCGATAAACCTGATTTCTTCCTTTTCTACCGACCCATTGTATTCATTTCGCCAGGTTTTTGCGAAAAACCTGCGCAACAATCCCCTGTATGCTAAGGTGGAAAAAAGGGTTGTTCCAACCCGGGCCATTTTTCCCTTCCTTTTGGGGATATCGTCTCTGGACAAAAGGGGTTTTCAAAAAGGGAACCCACCAAATTTTCGGGTGTTTTGCCCGTAGCCGCAACCAGTTTGGGCTTCGAGCCCTACAAAAACCCCTTTTTGGGGGTTTTGGCCCAAATATTACCAAACCCCTTTTTTCCCCCTTTTCTACCTTGGTGGCTCTCCCTTGTGGCCCCGGAAATAAGAAGAACGCCAATCTGAGAGGGTTTGGGCGCCCCCCGCGGGGGGAGAAACCTTTTTTTAGTTAAAAGACAGCCTTTCCCCCTGTCCCTTTTCCCGTCTCACCCCGGGTTTCCCAAAGGGGCCCCTTTTTGGGTTGGGGGGGAAGCTTTTCCCTGGGTGCAGATGCAGTCCTCACCAAAGGGGGCCCAAGGGGAAGGACACTCACTTGTGGTTTTTTTCCCCAAGGGCCCCTTTTTGCCAGCCAGGAAGAATTAAAGCCATCGGGGGGTCGGGGGCTGCTTGGGCCAAACAAGAGGGCTGGGGGAATGGCGTCCCTCCTTGAGGTAGCATGTCATCCATTTGATGTTTTACACCCCAAAAAAAACCTCCAGTACCTCCAGTCAGCTCAGCGCCTTAAGCCCTGTCAAGCCTGGTGGTCCCTCTTCTACTCTCGGTTTGACTTCCGGATTCACTTCCGCCTGGCGGAGAGGAACGTCAAGGCCGATGCTTTCTCCCGCGCATCGGACGTCATTGGGGAGGAACCTGGGCCACAGCACATTATAACTCCGGAACGTTTGGTCCACGTGGCTCCCATGCACCTCCAACGGATTCCCCCGGGCAAGACGTATGTGCGCCCGGCCCTTTGGAAAAGAGTCCTAAGATGGGGACATTTCTCATTGGTGGCAGGGCATCCCGGTGTTCTTAGGTCATATCAGCTGATCTCGCGCTTCTACTGGTGGCCAGACCTTGCCAAGGACACAAGAGAATTTGTGGAAGCTTGCACCACTTGTGCCCGCGACAAGACTCCTCACCACAGTCCGGTTGGTTTACTGCAACCCTTGCCTCCCAGTTCCCCGTGGACACATGTGGCGATGGACTTCATCACCGACCTCCCTCCCTCTTCCCGCAATACTAGTATTTGGGTGGTCACAGATTGCTTTTCAAAAATGTCGCATTTTGTTCCGTTGCCCGGGCTACCATCTGCTCCCCATCTTGCCACCCTCTTCTTTGAGCACGTTTTCCGTCTGCAGGGACTGCCACAACACATCGTCTCGGACCGGGGGTCCAATTTGTTTCCAGATTCTGGCAAGCACTCTGCTACCAGCTACAAGTGAAGTTGGACTTCGCCTCAGCATCACACACAGTCGAACGGTCAGGTGGAGAGAGTTAACCAAGTCCTGGGCAGTTACTTACGTCACTTTGTCTCAGCCCATCAGGATGATTGGTCCAGCTTACTGCCCTGGTCGGAGTTTTCATACACCTCCTTAGATTCAGAATCTGCCAGTGCGTCCCCCCTTCTATGTGGTCTACGGACAGCATCCCCACCCACCACTCCCTTTGGTCTCGTCCTCTGAGGTACCCGCAGTGGAGTCCCTAGTACGGTGGAGTCCCTAGTCAACTATCTGGGAGCAGACTCGTCAGTCCCTACAGCAAGTAGCGCTCTATATGAAGACCCAGGCGGGCAAGAAGAAGAGACCGGCGCCGACCTTTGCTCCGGGTGACAAGGCTGTCTGCCAAATACATCCGGTTTAAGATACCAAGCTACAAGCTAGGTCCTCGGTTCCTGGGGCCATTCGAGGTCTTGGAGCGTATTAACCCAGTGGCCTATAAGCTCCGGCTTCCACCCACCATGCGGATCCCGAATTCCTTCCATGTCTCTCTGCTGTAGCCCGTGGTGCTGAACCGCTTCTCTCAAAAGGTCGTCCCCCCTTCACCTGCAGCCGAAGCCTCCAACATGTTCGCTGTGAAGGAAATCCTGGCCATGAAGTCTATCGGGGGGAGACGACATTTTCTCATCGACTGGAAGGGATTCGGTCCGGAGGAGAGATCTTGGGAGCTGGAGGAGAACATTTTGGACCGTGACCTGGTGCTGAAATTTCTCCGTTCTAGGAGGAGGGGGAGGCCTACGGTGGGGGGGGGTACTGTTACGAGTGGTCCCGCAGCCCTTGGATCGGGCTGCAGGCGCTCTCGTGCCCCTGCTGTGGTCCCTGGACAAGGGATGAGTGGCGCCGCGGCTTGCGTGTCGGGCCGCGGGTGTGCTCGCCCCCTGCGGCCATACACTTACCCGGCCGCGTTCCTGCTTCCCCGCGGTCCCCTGCCAGCTGGCGCGCCTGTCCCCGCTCCTTAGGGCGCGCGCGCGCCAGTTCTCTCAAATTTAAAGGGCCAGCGCGCCGGTAATTGGTTGATTGCCGGCCGCTGACCCTATATATTGGTAACGCCTCCAGCACGTCCCCGCTGGATCTTTAGTGCTTGTTGCCTACTGAGAAAGCGTCTATTCTAGTCTTGTCCTGATTACCGTGTACTGAACCTTCTCGCCTACGTCCCACGACCACGAACCTTTGCCGCCTGTCCTGACCTTCTGCCTATACCTGACTACGTCTACGCCTCACAATTCTGTACCACGCCAACCTCGGCTGCCACCGCAAGCAAGTCAAGTCAGGGGTAGCGACCTGGCAGACTCCCACCGCAGCAAGTACATCCCACTTTGTGGCGGGCTCTGGTGAAAACCGGGACCTACTCAGACTCCGCTGCAGGGCGAGGCTTACACCACTGCTTGCGGTGGTCCAGTGGATCCACTACCACATTCGTGACAGTAAGATCCAGCCATGGATCACACTTAGGTAACCCTGCCCGGCGATGCGGATCTCGCAACTATTGTTGCCCAGCAGTCGCAGCAAATTGCGCAACAAGCTCAGCAACTGAACCAGCTGACCTCCATGTTGCAGCAATTCTTGGCTCAGCAGCAGCAGCCATCGCCGTCTGTGTCTACGCCTCCGTCAGCTGTTCCGCCCGCAACTGGGGGCTCCAAGCTCCGACTACGATTGCCGTCCAAGATTGAGGGGGACCCTAAGCTGTGCTGGGGTTTCATTACACAGTGCTCCATGCATGTGGAACTAATGGCCAACCAATTTCCGACCGAGCGTTCCAAGGTGGCATTTGTGGTCAGCTTGCTTTCTTGAAAGGTCCTTGCATGGGCCACGCCCCTTTGGCATAGGAGGGACCCGGTGACAGCGAATCTGCAGGCATTCTTGGAGGAATTTCTCAGCGTGTTTGAGGTCCAGTGGATCCACTACCACACTCGTGACAGTTATAATAAAAATATATATAAAAAACTGATACTGATCTTCTCGTTTTTTTTTTTTGTTTTTTTTTCAAATAGCTCAGCAAAGTGTTCCCTATTGTCTCTGAGTCCCACTTTAGGGTGTATCCAGGATCTCTTTCATCTTTTTTCTTACTCCTGAAAAGAAATAAATAGGAAATGTGGTCAGTTGGCAACCTTCTCAAATTCACACCCAGGTCAAATTGCGCAATACTAAGACAAATTGCAAAAAACCCAAGCGCTCCATCTCTGACTTTACAGTCTTCTATATGTAAAATGTTTAAGGTCATGACAATATGATTAAAAAAAGACTGAACTATGGCTGGATTGGAAGGGTTACCAGGAGAAAGTCTCATATTTCTATAAAGAACATTGCAGCATTGCATAAGTTTGCAAAGTTGCATCTGTACAATGTCCTTTGAACAGTTTAGGTCAAAGTGGTATAAAAAACAAGCACAGCATATCAGCACAAACATCTTATTCCTATTGTCAAGCATGGTGGTGAGTTGTCATGATTTATGCTTGTTTTGCAGCCCCAGGATTTAGGCACCTTGCAGTTATTGAGCCAACCATGGACTTATTTGTATACCAAAGTATTCTAGACTCCAAGTGAGGCCAACTATCCAATAGCTAAAGCCTGGCTAAACTGTGGCAGTAACCAGCACATTTATAACATAATGGTTGAACAAGAAAAGAATCAATGGCCCAATCAAAGTCCAGACCAAAAAACAGCATAAAAAATGACTAAAAACCGCCCCAAAGTCATTTTCATTGATTCCTATGTAAAATCACATAATAGTTCTTATGATGCAGCTTTTACACGGTTTTACATAAGTGATATGTCAATTCTTGAGCCATTTTCCATGATTAAAATGCCCACAACCTGGTCCAGAACTTTATCTACAAGTGTGGTGCGTTTTTGATGAGGTTTTAATGCATTTTTGAAAGCAGATCTGCGGCCACAAACCAGTCTTGTTTAAAATTTAAATGTCAGAATAAAAACCGTGGTGAAATCCACGTCTTAGAAACCTTATCAAATCCGTATAAAAAAACTCACCTGAAACTGCAAAATATGAGGCAGCTCTTAGACGAGTATTTGATTTTGATTTGGATGCTGAAAAAGAAGCATTCAAATCAGCCGTGTGAACTTACACTAAAGCGATGTTCACACGGCTTAATTACGGGGTGTAATTACACCCCACAATTATGCCGTGTGGACAAGGGTGGGAGTGGGGGGCCGCTAGTAAATGACATGTCACTTCTCTCCCCTCTTGGCGGAATCCCCGAGTGGGGAGAGGAGACGTAATCCATAGTTCTATGAGAACTGTTGATCACTGTAATGACTGGGCTGAAATACGTGCCCAAATAAGCCGTGTGAACATGGCCTAAGGGCGACATATATGAAGGAAGGCGCTTCGAAGTGAATTGTCAAGTCTCGTTTTCAGTGTATAATGTTTCAGATGTATGAAAGTGTTTTTTTGTGTAATTATAAATGGAGTCTAAAGTTCGACACGCTTCGCCTATGTGTTAGGCGCATTACAAAACTTAGGCGCATTAGTAATGCGCCTAACATGTATAAAGGCTATAGACAGGCTGGAATAGACAGATTATTGGATAGCTGTAGGTGAAAGAAATAATGTACGACTTGTTGGGCAGGGTCCAGCCAGACCTGTGGTTTGCTGGCTCTTGATGTATGTAGAATAACTGGTGAGAGCAACAAAAATAAATTTCAAATTTAATGAAGTAAAAATTAAAGATTGTAAAATCTGAACAACAACATCAGTGGGTTATTTTATGTAAAACTGGTTTTAGATTCTATTACATTTAAATGCATTTTCTAGGAGATATTTTTATATTTTTCTGATATTCTACATTTTATATTAATTTTATGATAAAAATTTTTATTAAATGTAATAATTTAATTTTATCTAGTTTAATATTTTTTATTATTGTACTGGTGTAAGTTGAGAAATAAGGGACATTTTTTGCCCTAATGGCAAATCTATCTCCACATCGACTGCTCAGGCTCAGGCAGACCACATTGAAATATGTCTGCCTTTTTGAGCAGTAATGTGCCTAGTTTTGCTGAACCACATATATGTGTCTAATATTATGTGTCTATATTTACTATTTTGCCATAGGCAAACTTAAACTCTATCAGTTCTCTATCTATAAAACACTAAAACGCAACTTTCATATAATATATAAACTTGCGTTGCTATGGCGAGACGCAGCTCGGGAGTAGATTACCATCTATTCATGTTTACATCTATTTATGTATGGATTTATTGTTTCTGCTCGCTGCGTGGATTTTGTGCTGGCTTTGAATACAGTATATGCGATATAAATGTATGCAAATACAATGGAGCACGAATGTGCTGACATTTCTACATGCACCCATTGTAACATAATGAATTGGGTAGCTAGCCGTGACCTGTAAGAAAGAATCTTTAATGGGAAAGGTGGGAGGTGAAGTTGTGGGAGGGGGAGCGGGCTCACCATAGGGCCTGCAACTTTATTAAAATGAATATGTATATTAGATATAAAGGAGAAGTTGTTCATGGGAAGAGACTAAGACAATAGTGTATAGTACAATGGAGTATGTAATCCCAATGAATATGCATATTAGACATGGAGGAGAAAGGGCTGGTTCACACGGCTTATTAAAGCCGTAATTGCGGGATGGATTTCGCCCACAATTCCGGCTTGAATAAGGGGAAGTGCGAGGGCGGGGCGGGGGCGCAGCTCCCCGGCCCCATAGACATGCATTATCCGCGGTGCGTATCCTGCCGGGATAATGTGCATGTCACTTTCTCCCCACCCGGCGGATTCCCCGAGCGGGGAGGAGAGACGGAATCCATAGTTCTCTATGAGAACTGTGGATTACCGTAGTTACTGGGACGGATTGGAGCCATACTGCAGCGCAAATACGGCGCGCAGTACAGCTCCAATCAGTCCCAGAATAAGCTGTGTGAACGGCCCCAAAGGGTTCATGGGAGGTGATAAAGCTGGTATTGTGCTGTGGAATGTAATTCCTATTCTGCTCAGTCCGTTTTAGTTGAGCCACGCAGACGCTATAATATGAGAGAAATTGGACGGAGGTCAATCACAGCCGGGGCAGATATTTCCACTGATACAGTACGCGGGCGCGGGCAGCATTGTAAGATAGGGCGCAAGCCCGCTATGGAGATGGTGAACTTGTCTGAGAAATGTTGTTTATGGGAGCATGGTGACAGCGGCAGTAGCAGCAACATATAGTATCAGTGTGCATGCAGGAGAGTGGAAGGGGGAGTGGTTTTGTGGATTCGCTGATGGCTAATTGGTGAGCACCTGAATAGGGTGTATATTTAACATGATATAAAAGGCAGTTAGCTTAGACCCCATGGGACCGGACCTCTAACCCTTGATGAAGCCAGTTTAGCTGGTGAAACATGTTGGGGATGTCAGGCATGACGTTTTAAATTGTGATTTCTCACCTCTATCTACAAGAGTTACCCGCTGCAGAGGGTATCAGAAAGAACATCTTATATATTTTTTATGTACATTAGATTAGGGATGACTGCCCAAGTGGGATGCTTGGGATCCCTTACTGGAGTTAGTAAATTACTGTATATATAAGGTTTTGCTGTCAATAGGTGGGGTTCCACCAGACTTGATAATAGAAGGGGAGCTATTCCTTCAGAAGTAGAGAGGGATATATTGAGAGGTTAGAAATCAGGTTTTTAAATAGTGCGTATAGAGGTTAAGTGTTATACATAATAAAAGTTACGTTTTAGTGTTTTATAGATAGAGAAACTGATAAGTTAAGTTTGCCTATGGCAAAATAGTAAATATAGTGATCAAAAGTCACTCTATGTTCTCTTGCGAGACTCCCATTTTTTTTGGAGAGTATTTAATATTATGTGTGGTACGACACACCCCCAGAACGCCCCCAAAACGTTCCCTTATGTTAGGCGCATTAGAAAGTGTCGAGTCTTACAAACAATGCGCCAAAGACATTCACTAGACCGATTGACATTGTAGACTGCTCATTTAGACTCATTTTACGCCAGAAAAGGGTGAAAAACCCAACCATACATGTCTCTCTAAGTTTGCATCATTATTTTTTATCTTCAGCCTTAGATTTATTTAATAAAACCAAATTAACCCCTTAATGACCTAGGACGTATGCATATGTCCAGGTCGTTTAGGGGTTCACGCCCCTGGACGTAAGCATACGCCCTGAGGATCACGCAAACTCTAAAGCAGAATTCGCGCGATCGGCGCGGGGTGTCAGCTGTATATTACAGCTGACATCCCGCTGCGTCGGCCCCCCCATCGGGTCGCAATAACTAAAGAAGACGCAGGAGGAGATCGCTCCTCCTGCGTCTCTGTCGGCGACAGCAGCGCACGATCGTGCGGCTGCTGTGTGCTGACAGACAGCACGGAAGGCCCTGTGGGCATGGCCTGGCATCGTGACTGACATATGTCATAGGAACCAGTACACAGCCACAGGCTATGTACTGATTCCTATTGAATGAGGGATCTGAAGAACTCTCATTCGAATCCCCTATTGGGAAAAGTAAAAAAAAAATGTGAAAAAGTAAAAAAAAAGTAAAAAAAAGTGAAAAACAAGTAAAACACAAACACGAAATATAACATAAAAAACAAGTACACCGCCCTTTTCCCCCTTTACAAACGGCAATCGCCCCAAAAAAGATCAAAAATAAATAAAGTACCCATATTTGGTATCGACGCATGCGTAACGACCTGCCCTATAAATCTGTCATGTTAATTTACCCGTACGGTGAACGCCATAAAAAAAAAATAAACAATCACAGAATTAAGATTTTTGTTCATCCCGCAGCATATAAAATGGAATAAAAGTGATCAAAAACTCCTACAAACGCCAATGTTGTACCAATTAAAATGTCAGTTCATCCTGCAAAAAAAAAGTCCTAGCACAGCTCTGTATACGGAAAAATAAAAAAGTTATGGCTCTCAGAAGATAGTGATGCATAAATATTTTATACACTAAAAACACTTTTTTTTTTTTTTTAAAGTGCTTCAACCTAAAAAAAAGTATATAAATTGGGTATCGCTATAATCGTATAGACCCACAGAGCAAAGCTAACTTATTACGGATACTGCACAGTGAGCGCTGTTAAAAATAAAAAACACTACTAGGATTGCAGTATTTTCTTCACTCTGCCTTCCAAAAAACGGATTTAAAACTGATCAAAAACTCTTGTCCCCCCAAAAATTATACCAATAAAAATGTCACCTCATCCCGCAAAAAACAAGCCTGTACACAGCTCCATACACAGAAAAATAAAAAGTTATGGCTCTCAGACTATGGTGATGCAAAAATGTGTTTTCCTGTTTGAATAAAAGTGTTTTTATTGTATAACAGCAGAAAAAAATAACAAAATATACAAATTGGGTATTGCTATAATGGTATCGACCTGCTGAGTAAAGCTAGCATGTCATATCTAACGCAGAGTGATCGCTATAAAAAATAAAAATAAAAAACACTACCAGGATCGCAGTATTTTGTTCAAAACTCCTCACAAAAACCTTAATAAAAAGTGAACAAAGTGTTGTATGCACCCCCTAATGGTACAATAAAAGCATCAATTCACCCGCAAAAAACAAGGCCCTACACAGCTCTGCACACAGCAAAATAAAAAAGTTTATGACTGTCAGAATAGGACAACATAAAAACGCAATTTTTTATAACCTATTTCTATTGTGTAAAAGTAATAAAAACATAAAAAAACATATACAATTTATACCATTGCAATTGTACCGACACCCATTATAAAGTTATCACATCATTTACACTGCTCGGCGAACGCTGTAAAATTGATGCCCAAAAATCAATGGTGGAACTGCGTTTTCCCCCCCATTTTCATGGCCCAATGTTAAAAAATACGATGGAACACCTGTGTGCCCAAAATGCACAATACACCCCCAGATGAGATCCATGAGGGGTTTTGAATCTAAAATGGGGTGACTTCTGGAAGATTTCACCTGTTCTGATTCTTTGGTGGCTTTGCAAATGCGACATGGCCCCACCAAAATCTGCATTCCAAAAGCCAAATAGCGCTCCCTCCCTTGTACGCCCTGCCATGCGCACAAACAGCAGTTTACACCCACATGTAAGGTATTGCCGAACTTGGAAGAAATTGCTTAACAAAGTTTTGGGGTTAGTTTTTTCCAGGATTCCTTGTAAATATGAAACATTTTAAGCTAAGATTGCAGATTATTGGAAAACATTTTTTTTTAATTTTCACAGCCTAATGCTAAAACAAAATTTGTGAATCACCTGTGGGGTTGATATACTCACTACACACCTGTGTAAATATATACCTTAAGGGGTGTAGTTTTTAATATGGGGTCTTTTTAGGGGTGTTTATTAAGTTTTAGCACCTTAGGGCGTCCTCAAACCTGAAATGCGCCTAAATAAAATCGTATTGAAAATGAGACCCCAGAGTCCAGTAGGTGCTCCTCTTATTCTGGGGCTTATGGTTGAGCCAAATAATGCACTAGGGCCACATATGGGATATCTCTAAAAACGGCAGACCTGGGGGAATTGATATTAAGTTGCATTTACCTAGTCACATTTACCGTATTCCAGTGAATAATAGATAAATATTGAAAATCTGCAAAAATAGTGAAATTTTGAAATTTCACCTCCACTTTGCTTTAATTTCTGTGAACTACTTAAAGGGTTATCAAACTTCGTAAAACACTGTTGTAAATACTTTAAGGGACCGTTCACACGGCTTATTTCAGGGACGGATTGCAGCCATATTGCGTGCCGTACTGCGCTGCAATACGGCTGGAATCCGTCCCAGTCATTGCGGTAATCCACAGTTCTCATAGAGAACTATGGATTCCATCTCTCCTCCCGCTCGGCGAATCCACCGGGCGGGGAGAAAGTGACATGCACATTATCCCGGCAGAAAACGCGCCATGGATAATGAATGTCTATGGGGCCGGAGAGCTGCGCCCCTGACCCACCCCCTTATTCAAGCCGATATTGCGGGCGAAATCCGTCCCGCAATTACGGCTTGAATAAGCCGTGTGAACCGGCCCTAAGGGGTCTAGTTTCTTAGAGGGGATCATTTATGGGGGTATCTAACATACAGGCCCCTCAAAGCCACGTCAGAACTGGACTGGTCCCTAAAAAAATGTATATTGCAAATTTTCTTGAAAATGTGAGAAATTACTACTAAATTTCTAAGCCTCTAATGTAATTAAAAAAGGACATTTAAAAAATGATGCCAACCTATAGTGGACATATGGTAGATGCTAGTTATAAACTATTTTGTGGTGAATAATTATCTGTTTTGGAACTTTCAAAATCACAGATTTTTCAAAATTTTCATGAAATTTTGATATTTTTCACAAACAAACAAGGATTGTATGGATAACATTTTCTTACTAACTTAAAGCACAATGTGTCACGAGAAAACAATCTGAATCACATGGATAGGTAAAAATGTCAAAAAGTTATTCTCACATAAAGTGACACATGTCAGATTTCAAAAAAAGGGCTGTGTCAGTAAGGCCAAAACTGGCTGGGTCCTTAAGAGGTTAAATACATTGGTTTTTTAC
Organism: Phyllomedusa bahiana; assembly: GCA_025379985.1. Taxonomy (NCBI): domain Eukaryota; kingdom Metazoa; phylum Chordata; class Amphibia; order Anura; family Hylidae; genus Phyllomedusa; species Phyllomedusa bahiana. The sequence continues at coordinate 23,901 of JAODAL010006049.1, forward strand.
TTAAAAATAAGAAAATATGTCAGTACTTTTGCACAATAGACAAGTGTGCATACGCTGCTAATTAGCTTAGCTTTCCATTTTTTCTGCTTCACCCCACAAACAAAATTGTTTGTTTCTTAATACATTAGAGTACAAAATTTTGGACATACCTTTTCATTCATGGTTTTTCTTGTTTTTTTTTTATTGTCTACAGTGTACATTCATATTTTTCTTCATGTAAATGCTGTTATGTCATACTGAATAAACACAACATAAGGTCTTTAAAATTAAATTAAAACTTTTATACTATTTTCCAACATATTCCAAAAACGAGAACAGTTTTAGTCTCTTTCTCCTTTAGAATATTTTATAAATATCAATACAAATATAGCTAGTATATAAAGAAATATTCGGTTTCATTAATCCAGTTCTTAAATACATACATGTAGGCTAGTTAATATTTATAGCAGCCTCCAAAGTAGAAAGAAACTGAAACGGTTCTTATTCTTGAGTCTTATATGTTGAAAAATAGTTTTAAAGTTTTAATTATTTTGAAATATGTTGAATTTGTTCAGAATGATCAATGATATGACAGCTGCTACACTTGCACTTAACAAATATATTACACAGCTTTTAAATTATTAAGTGCTGAAATTCACTATTTTTCAGGATTTGTTTGGGGTCATAATGATGTTATTTTCTACGTTTGTTGTATTATTCAATACAAACTAACATACATGTTTACTGATGTTAATGACATTCATGGTTGATTAAGTGTTATAAACAAATATAAACATTGGCCCAGGAGCATACATCTTATATGCCTTACTTATTTGGGATATGAATTTAGGGGTTTTCATTTAAATATAAATAGTAACACAGCCAGTAAGTTTAATAAATGTGTAAGTCCACCTAGTTTAACTCAGCATAAAGTGCTGATGTAAAAGAAGGAAAAAAATGTGCCTTAAGTGAGGTAATAAGATTTACATGGCTGCTATACCTTAAAGTAAAGCAATAGATTTGTGTTGCCAGGACTTTTGACACAGAGTAAGTTGGCCAGATCTTGAGATTTCTTCAGCATTCGCTGACTATATAAGATATATGGTGGCCTAACATGATGTCAGGGGAAAGAAGGATCAGACAGCATTTGCATTTTACTTGTCTGATCCTTTTGTTCTCAAGAAGATCAGTGGCCACCAGAAGAGTCTGACAGCAGATTACCTTCCCTATTCCTTCGCAAAATCAGAAGCACCATCAGAACAGTGCTCCTGTCAGGGCCATGATGACATTTTAGGAAAAGCAGCCTGCTGATATGGTGCAAGATAGGAACTGGTAATAGGCATGGTGTCCAAATGCTTCAGTTGCAGGAAGTCTTGAAACTACCTATGGAAGCCTGTGAAAAATTCATGTATGTTTGGCCAACATGTGTAGAGGGGAAGAAGGAGCGGTAGCTGTCAGTCAAAAGATCATTCAGCCAAAAGCTAGCTTATTTGTATGGCTATATTTTGCCCAGCACCCCGAAGGGGTTTTCTCGCTACAAAAGATCATATCTGCAATGATGGGGACAGTAAAACTAAGCACTTTTGCAATTGGTTTGTATTACCAAAATAATTTAGTATAGCAGATATTAGCTAATCTCTGAGTGTCTAGAGCTAAATCTGAAGCCTTGTGTTGGTCCACACCCCCTTTGCTGTGACTGGCTGCCTGATCATTAGTTCAGCCCTAGTCGGAACACAGCAGCTGTGTGGGACATGCCCAATGGCTGTCCTGCACTTTCTTCCCTCTGAGCTGTGTGAAAATTAAACTGAAACTAGCTTTCTGTGCTGGCTGTGTCTATGTTCTCATTGTCTTCACTCTGTCTGAGCTGTGTAATAAAGGCTACCTGAGCTCCTCTATGCTCCTCTTCCAGTGATAGCTCTAAGTGAAGGATCTGGGCAATCACTGAGTCTCTAGCTGTTAAATTCACTCTATCCTCCCCCACCATACAACACAGCTTTATTCACAGAGAGGATATCACATCTCTGCAGACCTGCACCCATGGATTTGTAGGTGTAAGTCAGATATAAAGCTTAAGATGCCTGCGAAAGCCAGTGGTGAGAAAACCCCTTTAAGGACAATTTATAAAGTGATTTACGCCAGCATTGTGGAGTTTTTTTGCGTAAGCCTCATGTGGTTAATAATTAAGACTTTTAAGCTGTTTTACACTGAGCTTGCCACTTTCAAAAAGTGGTCAGTGCTTAACAAAAGTTGAGTAGTCCCATACAGTCTGACACATTTTCTATAACTTACACCAGAAACTAGTTTAAATTATACCTGAAATGTTTTCCAGGTCCTAGATAATGTATATTTCTCTTTCAGGCGCACAGACACTGAAAGATGTGCAAAATGTATTAAAGGGGCTTTCCCATCATGCAGTTTCACAGAGGCACAGCCAACTTTAAACACATGCTTTTCAAACTGTGGGCGGGTCTGTAGCAGTGAACCATCAGTTCTGCTGTTCCTAGCTATTGCTTTTACACTGACATGAGTGCAAGAAATTGATGAAATGTACTTCTAAAGCTGCATAACTCTAAAGAATGTTTACTTAGCTAAATGAGAAGCTTTCAAAGTTGTTACTAGAGATAAGACTCTGCAGAAGGTGACTCACCATGGTCAGAGTGAGTGATTGATGGCAGCTTAGAGTACTGAAAGATAAGAGAGAGTGGGGAGAGATGATCATAACCAGAGAAACTTGTGGACTCTAGGACCAGATAAAATCCTCTTTCTCTCCTGAACAAAGAAAAATCAACAAAAAATGTATTCAGAAAAAACTCTTTTATTACCTGTCCCTACATGTTTAAGGCTCATCATTCTAGTAATAAATCCCTTTAATTCTTAGCATATTTGCTGCATATTGAATAATAAATTTCTGCTGTGTTCATACAAACTGGGCAGATTTATTAACCCCTTACCGACATTTGATGTACTGGTATATCTTAATGCTGATAAGAAAGTACAAAGTGGGTTCACACTAAATCCGCTCCATATGCAGCATGTAATAACTGATCATTACAGCTGGGACTTGCTGCTATCATCCGGATTTGAAAACAGCTCCAATCCCAGTTGTTTAACCCTTTAAATGCCACAGCAATCGTGGAAGCAACATCTAAATGAATGACAAATGTTGCTTTGTACCATTCATTTTTAGTGTTGAGTGAACAGTAAAAAGCTCTAGTTCAATTAGAACCTCAAACTTTTGTGAGTTCGGTTCGAAATTCTATTCAAACTCGAACCCCATTAAAGTCTATGGGAGAAGATGTTCTGGTTCATTTTTATACCTATACAGGTGAGAAGAAGCTGGAATTACCAATCATAACAGTAAAATAGATACGTGGAACAACTTAGTGAAGAAAGTTTGGCACTAAGAGTGACAGAAGAAAATTACAAGGCTAAAATACTTCATTCCTTTCAATGGCTAATTAAAAAGATGAGGACAGCTTGCAAGCAGAGGTATAGCTATAGGAGGTGCAGCGCTAGCAACTGCTACGGGCCCTGCATCCTGAGGGCTCAAAAGTCCCTTTGACACATAGGAGATTTGAAGACGGTGTGCTATACAATTACTGCACCCCCAAAACTGCAAAAACTGAACTTTTGGACACTGAGTATGATTTAGCAAATCCAAGCACTCTGTATAATATATCCATGTGAGTTAGGCATAATAAGAGCCTGCAAAAGTCGCCAACTACCAGCTTCTTGGTGTGGGAAAGATGCAGCCAGCAATACCAAACTCTATAACTATTGCTGTCTATGGAGAGGAAAATGCTATCTAACTAACTAAGAGCAGTCTGTACTGTACAGAGAGTGAGCTGAAAATAGTGTTCACAAGGCAATACAGTGAAATATACATAACATGGTCATGTGATTTTAGCAGCTAAGGAGAGTCCTACACCTCAGCGATGACATTTTTGACACTTCTCTGTGCTCTGCACTGATTGGATGGCCACCAAAAGGGCAGAAAGCCACTGAAAACAAAACTGAAAATGGCATGTCGAACTAGAACTAGAACTTTACTTGAACGAACAGTGCCCCCCCCCCGCAATGACATCAAAGGGTACTGAGGGGTTGCCATATCAGCTCAAGATCTAATGATATTAATGTTTCTACTCCTATTTAACCCTTTCATAGGAAGGATGTGATAGAAGAGCCATCTTGGTAAACCTTTCAGCAATATCTATACAGTGAGAAAACTAAGGGGGACATGTCCCAAAAGTGGCGTCCATACGCCAGTTTGAATGCGGCATAAAATATCGTACACTCGAAATGTATTTCCTAATTTGTTCTGCGCTTGTTTTGTAAAGTGGTTGTATTTGCTTCTGTCGGAATGTTTTAGGCATTGCGCCTTTTTCGATGTGTTTGTTGGGGGGCCGTTTGGGCACTCCGGCTTTATTCTTCAAAATTAGGTCTTTCCCCGTTTTTTTTAAAAAACGCATTTGTTTACGGCGCGGGGTTTTTGTTTGGGCGCATGATTCCTTGGGGTGCATGAGGTTTGGGGCCATGCTTGTGTCCCTTTTCTGGCTCCCCCCCGAATTTTTTGAATTTTGTTTTTGGGGGGGCAATTCAAATTAGGCGCATTTGGCATTTGAGCAAGCTGGGAGTAACATTCAAATCAGAGCCACAAGTAGGCGCACATTCTACAACTAAAAACCAGCACCAGAAATAAGTACGTACGATTTTCGCAATAAACCCCGGACAAAAATAAAAAGGGGGGGGGGGCACATTTGAAAAGCCCAGTTATTACTCACATTATCACACACATCAATGCGCAAAAATTTTTGCGTCCATGAATATGAAAGTTCGGACAATCAAATCTGACGCCACCGCCAGCAAAAAAGGCAAACACACCACGCACGACAAAAAAGCCACGTGCGCCTAAAAACAGTAGAAAACACCAAAGTGTAAGCCCCATACCAATTGGGCACACAATGGCTAAAAAAGGGCAAAAGCCCCCAAAAAAGAGACACAAGGGGCCGAAACCACCGTACACTCGGAGTGCACTACAAAATCGGGAGACACATAAACCAAATAACCAACGTTGGCATGTTGCAACTAGAGATGGGCGAATTTCCCGAAATTCGGTTCGTTCATTTCGCCGGATTTCTCGGCAAAAAAAATTCGTTCCCAACTTCAGGAAAACCCACTTTAAAAAACACAAAATTCCGGGTGCACAGACCCTGCAGGGTGCGTAAACGTTGTGCCATTTTAAAATATCAGGGAGTTTGGTTTGGGTCTTCTTTACATGTTGTGTTTTAGTATGACGCCACATGACTGCCGGCCTAAATCCTTCACCAAAAATTCCCGGGGGAAATTTAAAGGGGGGGGGAAACACCAAAAAACCCTGAAGGGGGAATGTAGCCTGAAAAAGCGACAATTTGGAAAAAAAAACAACTAGGCCCGGTGGAAAACCCAAAATGCAAGGGGGAAAGGTGACGCGGCAGCCACCAGGCGAGGTGCGTGCACAATGAAATTCTGGGGGTGGCCCAAAAACAGGAGTAGGCCACAATCAAAATGACAATTTTTAGGAAGGCTCACCACGCAAGAAATTGGGTCAGCGGGACAATACTTCGGGGGTGGAAAAAAGGATAGGCCGAGGGCAAAATGAAAAAGGGGGGCCCACACCACACACACAGGGGGTTTAGGGGGGTGGCCCAAGAAGGGGGGAGGTCAAACAGGATAGAAAAAAACGGGAATTTAATTAAAGGTCAGACGGGGGAAATGACCGGGGGGTCACGGCAGCAGGGCAAGGCACAAGAAGGAGTCAAAAAAGTGGCCAAGGGGGCCCCATTTGTATTCCCCCCGGCAGAGCAGGAAAGAGGTTTAGCAGGGCACAATAAAAAACAACGTGGGGAAAGTTTTAGGGAAACAGCCACAGCAGCACAAGAGGTCAACATGACACAATACAGGTGTAGGCACGGGCAGCACCACAGCACAGAAAGGGGTTCAGACAGTGGCACAATGACATTCGGAGTGGCAAAAACAGAAAGGGCCACAAGGGGCCAAACAAGGTGTATTTCAGGCCCCTCAGCCACACAGCACATGAGTCGACTTTTGGCACAAGACAGTGTGCATTTCCGGCACACGCATAGGTCAACATGGCACAATGCTTTCGGAGTGGCAAAAACCGGGAAAGGCTACAATGGGACAATACACAGTGTGTATCAGGCAGCACCCATAGCCAGAGTCAGACAGTGGCACAATACACTTTTAATCAGGGGCAGCACCACAGCAGCACCCTAGGTCAAAAAAGGGGCACAATACATTCTGGGGGTGGCAAAAACAGGAGTGGGCCCCACAGAGGGGACAATGACACGTGGGGGTCACGGACACCCACGCACATAGGTCAACAGTGGCAAAATGACAGAGGGGATGGTGGAAATCCCAGTCCCGGGGTAAGATGGTTGGTTTCCGAGGGAGAAACTGTCAGCAGATGTGTGGCATAGCGGTGGCGCATCAGAATAGTGGCTGGGCGGGTAGTTTGACCCCAGACTTTTTTTACATTTTTTACGCATGGCGAGTATCTGACCCAAAGGCCCCATTGGTTGTTAAAAATCCTGGCCGATCCACCCAAATTCATCTTGACAAAGGTTTTTTTTTTCCACATTTCCCGTGGACAACGGGTTCTCCGGGGGTAACGATGGCCCCCGCCCCACTTAACCCCCTCTGATGCCAAACTACGGCCCGGGGCAGAACAGCTTCTCCACTGCAAACCGCAAGTTGCGGCCCACACACCATACCCAAAGCGGATTTCTAATGGGTGGCAGATGCTTTCCAAGTGGGGGCCACCACCTTTTGGTTCGGGTCCCCCCTGCTGCCTGCTGGCGGGGACTGCCCTCCTCACTGGGGGCGGGTGAAGGAACTGTAAAACAGTGACTCCAGACTTAGGTTGCTGCTGATGGAAAGCTGGTACTGTTTTCCGCCCCCCCACCTTCCCCCGGGCAACCCAGCATAAATAATTTAGGGCTGAAAAAAACCCCCCCCCGGCAGACCTGTCAAGGGGGACACCCCCGCACATAGGCAGGGCCAACTGATTTGGAGGGTTTTTCCCCATATATTTAAGTTTGTCCCCCTCCCAATAGCTGGGAAAAAGGCTCCCTTTTTGGGGACCGGTACGAGGTCCAATAGGGTGGAGACCGAAGTCATCCCTCTGCCGGATCTGACACAGCTGGGGCACTAGCCAGGGGAAATAACAAGCGCGGCCACTGCACAAGTGCTTTCGAGGGGCTCCCTGCCTCCACTCCACGTATACCGCCACGGTGCTTGCGGTCATCTGCCCCCCTCCCCCATCTCCACTACCCCCCCCCACGTCCTGCCCCCTCTCTGCACCCCGGTAAAAATCCACTCATTTCCCCAACAATGCTTCGCTCCAAGCCTCCTCCTCCATTTCAGTCCCCACCGGGACCATTGGGCCCGAATGTAGTCGCCACGTCTCCATCCCCTGCCCAACAGTTTTTTTAGCATCGTTTCCAGGACATGAAAGTGGGGAAAGTCGTTATTCATCCCGTAGTCCCCGCGATGAAAAAATAACTGGGCCTCCCTTGAAGCCTCAACAAACGGGAGGGTTTTAGCAGAGTGCCACTGGCGACAAAAAAAGTTTCCGGGGAGTACCCGTCCCTGGATCATCAAAAAATCGTTAAACCTTTCTCTGTTCATACAGTTTGGGCCCAACATGGAGGCGGAATTCCAACGGGGGCATTTTTCAGAGTTGTTGGGGAGCCGTTCTGGGGCCCCGCAAACCGAGAGGGTGTTTCCCTTTGGTTTTGTGGAATGGATGAAATGCATGCACAGTTTCCTGCCATTTTTAGAATCTTCTAAGATCAGTGGGAAGACTTCAGGAACCTTTTCACAACCAGATTTAACATTTTGGCCATGCGGGGGGCATGGACCACCCCTCCTCGGGGCAGCCGGACCCCATGTTCCTCCCATTTTTCCGTCACCATGGTTCCGATTTTGCATTTTGGGGCGGAAGAAAGCAATACTTTCATTTTTTTGCTGCATGACCGGAGCAGTTTTTAAAAACCCCCCGTGTGACTTCGTTCGCCAGCAAGCCAGGTGAGAACTGCTGAAACCACCGCTGTGCCCTACAAGTGGTATGATGGAGCAGTGTTGTGGAGGGGGAAATGGGTGGGGGGGGGTGGAGGAGGAGGAGGCGGACATTTTGGGGCAGGGCCGCAGTTTACAACGTGGGGAGAAAGCGGCGCTCCTGTCCAAGTTGTTGGGGGTGGCCTGGGCCGGAAGCACATTCCCCCCAGTGGGCCTAAAGGACTGTACTGGCCCTGACCTAGACAGCCCAGACGTCCGCGATGCCTGCACCTTGGGAAAAAACCGATAACCAAAGGGTGGCCCACCTTCTGTTCACTATTTTTTGAAGTCTGGTATCCCCCTTTTTGGGAAAAGAAAATTTCGGCTTGGAACTCTCCACTCCTCGGCACAACCTTAGTTCTCCCAACGGTCAGATCCACCATTTGGAAAAAGGAGGGACTGCAGCACCAACAACTTGGGCAGGGGCAAAAGGTCAGCTTCTGCACCCAAAAAGGTTGACCAACTGTTGTCTCTTTGCAATCGCCTCATGAACGACTGCTGGCGCCAAGATACGAGGAGCGGAGCATTTGGGGCCCCGGGGTATGTCAAAAAAAGGGAAACGCTTCCCCCTTTTGCATGGGGTGGGAACCTTGAAATGGCGCAATGGCATGCGTGCCACGGGGCCGCTGCGCTGCTTTCGTTCTGCGCGGAGGGATGGGACCACACATCTGACCACGTTTTCCCAGGCCCACCGGATGGTACGCGCAGTGTTGAGCAGGGCCGGGGGCCAACGTTAGCTCCCTGGGCCCCGCTTTTCCTTTCTGCTTACAGATTCAAAATATCCCATATTCGGGCTCCTCCGGTGTCTTACAAAGAACTGCCACACCGCCGAGTACGGATTTTACCGCCAACGCCTCCGCACTATGACTACTGCCCCGGCTGCCTCGCGGAAAACCCCTTTTGGGGCCCCTACTTTTACCCAAGCGGTTTTTTTTCCCCCGTGGCCGCTTGGCTCCCGCCTCACAAAGCTCCTTTTCCTGCTCCACGGCCCACACCCACTTGCTGGGCCCCGCGCCTGACCCGAAGCGACGCCCTCTTTTTCCTAGATGAGAAGCCCTTGCCTCACCCGCTCCCAATTCGGGCGCTACATCTCATTTTTTGTGTTTTATCGTCACTGCGCCCATCACCGTCCCTTTGGGATGCAGAGGCTGCCCCTCCAAAATGACCTCCCATGCCACTCTCAACATCTATACTTTGCCGCCTACGCAAAACAGGGATATTGGCCCCATTTCTTCACTGCCAAGAACTGCGACTGCCCTCCTCAAATTGTTATCCTCGCTTATAGGGGCAACCCAACCACATAGTAATCTCGGCTAGGGAACGGATGGGGAAAAGGCGGTAGGCAGGTTAGGGGGCCCTGACCCCTCCCGGGGCCCTGCCAACAAGGGGGTTTTGTCTGACGTTCTCACCGACTTTTGGGGGGGGTTTTTCAATGTCAACTGGAGGAATATACCTAGTCAACCAAACAAGAACCATTGGGTTGCTGAAAAAACACAAAGGGCCGCTAATGACAGCGGGCGTTTCTGGCCTCACCGATGACCCCACGCGACAAAACCCCCGCTGTGCTGCACCGGGCCTGTTCCAGGGAAAGTTTTGCCCTGCCACTCGCAGTGCAGAGCCCGCCACCTCTCTTCTGACATACGTTTGTTCAAAAAAGTACATACACTGTTTATAAGATATCTGTATAGATAAATAAAAAAACCCGTATTTTTACCCAAATGAACCCAGTAACAAAAATTGGGTAACCCTTGGATATAAAAAGCGCCCCAAATGGCCAGGGAAAAATTGACTTGTATGTGCCGTTTAAAAACTCGTTATTTTACTGAATGTAAAAGGGTTAAATTAAAGGGATTTTTCCCACCCCGACCAAGTACTGGGCCTCCGTTTTAGCATAGAGCAAGATGTAAACAAATCACGCTAAATCAGAACTCAGTGGGGGAGAGGGAGGGGGGGGGATGAGGAATCCAAAGGGGCGCTCCCTAAATTAAGTGAACTAAAACCGTACAAAAGTGGATTCAATACAGCAAAACACAGAGCAAACAACGGGACTGTCAGGGAAAAACCATCTCTAAGCAGCTTATGAAACGTAAACAAATCACGGACAAGAGACAGAGACCACAAGACAAACACAGCCAGAGCACAGAGCCCCCTGCATAAGGGGGTCCTGTGACATGTTCAGTCAAATAACAAACATAACTTGTAAATTTTGTATACAAAAGAGAACACCTATTCTAAACAGCAATTGAAAGCTTCTTCATCAATAAAAACAGGGGTCTAATAACACAAGCAGTTTTTTCTGTATACAAAAGAAAAATATGCTACCCCCGGTGCCCTTTAAAAGACCCTTCAAACTGCCGTCACAAAAATTTACGCAAGCGCGGCCTTCAGCCCCTGGGCGTGACTAGGGAACTTTGTGTAAACAAGGGGGGTTTAGAAAGCTTTGCCCAGAGTTTTTTCACTTTTTTAATCCCCAATATTTTTGAAAAGTGATTAAAAAACCCCCTTTTGGAGTTCCCACGTCAAATTAATGGTGGAAAAACCCCCTTTTAACTTTGGGAAAGAAATTTTGCAAAAGAATTTTTTCTGTGCGGGGAAAAAAAAAGTTTCCCTTTTTCGGGGGCAATGCAGAAAAAAAACTTATTAACCCTTGGATGTAAATTGGCCAAAGAATTGAGCCCCCCCACAAACTTACTTTGTTTAGGGCGTGTTACCCTGGGGTGTTTTTTGTTACGCCACAACAACAAGAAATAAAATTGTAATTAACCTTTGCTTGTGAAAAGGCACAAAGGGAAAAATGTAAATTTTGGGGTGGAAAAAATGAAAACGGTTTTTTTGGAGTCACCACACTGAAAAACAACGCATAATTAACCCCTGGAGTAAATTGGCCAAAAAAAAATAGCCACCACAACTACTAGCTTTGTAGCTGTTTTTCAAAAGGGGTTTTTTAGCCACACAACAAGAATAAAATTGTAAATTTAAACCTTTTCTTGTGAATTAGGCTACAGGAAAAATGTAATATTTTGGGGGGGAAAATGACGGGTTCTTGGAGTCACCACACTAAAAACAAGCTTAATTAACCCCCTTGGGGTGAAATTGTCCAAAATTTTAGCCACCCCCAAACTACGCTTTTTCGTGTTACAAAAAGGTTTTTTTAAAGCCACACAACAAGAGAAAAAATTGTAATTAACCTTGCTTGGAATTTTGGCTACAGAAAATGTATATATTTTGGGGGGAAAAACGGGTTTTTTTGGGGCACCACAGCGAAAAACAAAGCTTAATTTTAAACCCTGGTTTAAAATTGGGGGCCAAAAAAATTGAGCCCCCACAACTACCAGCTTTGTACGTGTTACAATGCGTGTTTTTTTAAAAGCCACACAAAAAGAGATAAAATTTTAATTAACCTTTTTCTTGGAATTAGGCACAGGAAAAATGTAAAATTTTGGGGGTGAAAAAACGGTTTCTTTGGATCACCCCGCTGAAAAAAAACGCTTTAAATTAAACCCCCCGGTTAAATTCGCCAAAGAATTAGCCACCACAAACACTACTTTGTAGCGTGTTACAATGGGTGTTTTTTGTTAGCCCCACAACAAGAGAAAAAAATTGTAATTAACCTTCTTGGAATTTCCCCAAAAGGAAAAAAATTTATATATTTTTGGGGGAAAATGACGGGTTTTTTTTTGGGGTCACCACAGCTGAAAAACAACGCTTAATTTAACTCCTGGTTTTAAATTGCGCCAAAGAATGACCACCACAAACTACTAGCTTTGTACGTGTTACAAATGTGTTTTTTACCCCACAACAAGGAAAAAAATTTAATTAACCTTTGCTTGTGAATTAGGGTACAGGAAAAAAATAAAATTTTGGCGGTGAAAATTTAAAAAGGTTCTTTGGGGTAAACCAAAAACAAAAACAACGCAAGATTTTTCCCCTTGGATGTAAAATTTGGGGGCCCAAAAAATTTAAGCCACCACAAAAAAAAACTAAAAAATACTTTGTAGCATGTTTCAATGCCGTGTTTTTTTTTACCCCACACAACAAGAATAAAAATGTAATTTTAAACCTTTGTTTGAATTAGGGTACGGAAAAATTTATATTTTTGGCGGGAAAATGACGGTTTTTCGGAGTCCCACAGCAAAAAACAAAGCTTAATTAACCCCCGGATTAAATTGGCCAAAAAAATTGAGCAAAACCCAAAAAAGAATGGGATTTGTATTTTAAAAACCTGTTTTTTTTTTTAAAAAGAAAACAAAAGGAAAATGGCTTAGATCCCCCTTGGATATTCAAAGTGCTTGACAAAGAATTTAAAAAGTATATGCAGCGCAGGGACCACACTGGATTTCAATCCAAACCCAAAAAAAACCCAAAAAAGAACGTTAAAAAGCACTCGGACAAAACGAGACACCCCACAAAAACGCTGTATAAAAAAAATTCTTCTAAGAGCTATCACCCCCAGCAGCACCTTCCCTATCAACAGTGAAGGGGTGTGAGCTCCCAGCGCGCCCCCCACATAAAATTCGGTTGACGTACAGAACCCGCCCGGCTCGATTGGGGTTCATCTCTTCACATTCATCAGGCTATGCCCCTTCTTTCTCCCGGTTCTTTGCCCCATGTAACGCCATGTGATCGAGCCATTTTTACAATTTAAAAACACACTTTTTTTCCCCAAAAACCCCCAAACTTCGACCGTTAGAACCGAAGTTTTTTCCTGAATTCTAAACAAAGTCCACTTCTTTTGAATAATTCCCCATCTCTATTGCAAAAATTCGCCCTAAGCGATTTTGCAATTTTCCCAAGGGAAAAGCTTTTTTTTATCATGGTAAAATTCAACTGTGAAGATGGAATCAAAAAAAAAAAAAAAGAAAATCAAATTGCTGATTTTAAATAAAAAATTTCATTTTATTGCATGAAATAAGTATTTGATACAATAGAAAAAAAAACTTAGCATTTGGTACCGAAACCTTTGCAATTACAGAAGTCAGATGTTTCCTGCAGTTCTTGACCAAGTTTTCACACACTGCAGTATGGATTTTGGCACACTCCTCCATACAGATTTTCTCCAAGTTTTTAAGGTTTTGGGGCTGTCTATAGGCTACATTGAGTTTCAGCAACCTCCAAATATTTTCAATTGGGTTCAGGTCTGAAGACTGGCTTGGCCACTCCAGGACATTGAAATGCTTCTTAAGGAGCCACTCCTTAGTTGCCCTGGCTGTGTGTTTTGGGTCATTGTCATGCTGAAGAACCCAGCTACAACCCATCTTCAATGCTCTACAATATGGTGCAGTCGTCCTGTTCCCATTGCAGAAAAGCACTCCAAAAGTATGATGTTTCCACCCCCATGCTTCACGGTTGGGACAGTGTTCTTGGGGTTGTACTCATCCTTCTTCCTCCAAACACGGTGAGTGGAGTTGGTACCAAAATGTTCTATTTTGGTCTTATTTGACCATATGACTTTCTCCCATCCCTCCTCCGGATCATCCAAATGGTCATTGGTGAACTTCAAAGGGATCTAGACATGTGCTGGCGTGAAATGGGGGACCTTGTGCCCTAAGCAGGATTTTAATCCATTACAGCATAATGTGTTACTAACGGCAATCTTTGAGACTGTGGTCCCAGCTCTATTCAGGTCATTGACCAGGTCCTCCCGTGTAGTTCTGGGCTGATTCCTGATTCCTTTTTTCCATTTTCACAGCCCACTGCTAAGATAAACTGAGAAATACCTGTAAGTCCAAATGCACAATATACCCCTATATCTTCCCTGAGGAGTGTTAATTCAAAAATGGGGTAACTTTTGGAAGATTTTAGATGTTCAGGTAGTTTGGGGGCTTTGCAAATGCGACATGGCACCCACCGAAATCTACGTACCCAAAGCCAAATAGCATTCCCTCCCTTGAACATAAAGTAGACATACAATCGTTCTCAACTATTTTGTGTGGTATGCAGATATTTTTTGGGGCTACGGTTCGTTATAGCACTGGGCTGACTTTTATAGGCGTATAATCTGTTTGCACCTGAATGGAAGTGGATCTGCTGTGTTCGGGGGAGAATTCTAGAAGGGGTGGTGGAATATTTAAACTAGGCATGAGGAGGGAGGACAATCTAGAAAATGCAGAGCTAGATATCTAGAGGAATTGGGCCTTCTCCCCAAATTGAAAAACTGTGAACCCAGTGGAATCACCCCCCCCTTCAGGTTTTGGGACACAGGGGAAAAACAGTTGGGGGTTTTTCAAAAAAAGGGTTTTTTTAAAATAAACTCTTAAAACCCTAAAAAAAATTTTTTAAATATTTAATGTACCGTATAAAACATCTGGATCCAGTCAAAGGGAAATTTTTTGGTTTTCCAAGTCTTCATCAGAAAGGGGAAACAAAGTTTAAAAAAATTTCCCTTTTAAAAGGTTTTTCCCCCTTTTCACCTACATCTTTCCCTACCCTTGGTCGAACTTAATAGACATTTGTAAAAAAAAAATCAACAAATGGGGGCAGACCATAACGGCAGGTGGAAAAGTGAATTTGTGGGGAAAATCCAAATTTAAAAACCAGCTTTTGAAGTTATGGGTTTCCCCAAAAAAATGTTTTTTAATTTTAAATTTCCATCTACTAAATTAACAAAACGGGAATGAATTTAAAAGGCTTTTTTCCCACAAATGCCAAGGTGAACTAGAAAAAAGGGGGAATTTTTGGGGTTCCCCAGCCTGGGGAGAAACAAATTAAATGTTGGGGGTTGTCGCTGAGACTTGGCTGACCCTCACAAAGATTTAGCTGTTAACCTTCAGGTTTTTCACTATTTCTGAAAGAAAAGGGCAAACAGGAAGGCAGAGGAATATGTCTGTATGTAAGGAGTGATAAGAAAACAAGTATGAAAGAGGCAATAGAATGTGGATGCCGAAAACTTGCAAATACAAGGAAAGGGGTTTAAAAAAGAAAAAAAAAAATTTTTTTTTAGACCCCCCCCTTCCTCACTTTAAGCCATAGAAGGGGCACTGCATAAACAAAAAAAGAGCCAGTCCAACACAGGTGGGTAAAGGAGGTAATGGGTTTTCTTTATTAACCAGATATTGAAAAAGTTTATGGTTCTACTTTCATTGCAAAAGGGGAGAAAGTTAATCAACCTTTTGAAAAACAATTTTTGGGCAGTTTGTGGAAGATCCCACTAGAAGTGATGCTCTGTTGTATTCGGTCATTTATAACAAAGAAGAACTTGTTGGAGCAGTCACTGTTTCTGAAAACCTGGGCAACAACGGCCATAATATAATTATTTTAACCCCCCTTTTTGACAGACAGCCCTTTTTCAAAGATTTTTTTTTTAAAAAGTATTTGGCACTTTTTTTGGGATCAACTTTTTAAAAAGGTTAACCCCAAAGTTTATTCAAAGAATTTTTTTCTTTGATACATAATGTTTTAAATTTGTGAAAAAACATTTTGGTCAATACAGTCTTGTTTATTTGTGAAAAATATCAAAATGTTTTCAAACTTCAAAAATTCCAATAGCTTGCATCTACCATACATCTATTATTTAAATGTCTTAATATTTTATGAAAGTAGGGGGCTTATAAATTTAGTAGCAATTTTTCACATTTTTAAGACAATTTGCAATTCAGATTTTTTTAGGAACCAGTCCAGTTCTGACATGACTTTAAAGGACCTGTATGCTGAACACTGCCATATAAGAAAGCATTTTGGGCCTACAGTTGTTTTACAGTTGTTTTTTGCACTGGGATGTAAACCGAGAAAAAAAAAAAAGTAATGCTGCCTTTTTTTTGGGGCTTCTTTTTACATGTTCACCATGAAATAAAAAAAAGATAAATTTTGGAGTTGATACAAAAAAAATTATATCAATTTTATATTGTTTATTATGTTTTATAACTTTTACATCATAGAAATGGTTTAAAACATTGCATTTTTTATTCATCAATATAAACCTACAACCCCCCGGGCCACTTTTAAGGTACACCATGAGAAACGGGTTGGCCCCCTTTTTTGTTTTCAAACCCTCATTCTTCGGGGCTAGATCAAAAGGTTTGAAAACGATGCTCAATTGACCAAGGGGCCCCAAAAGTGCCAAGAAAATATTCCCCCCCAGACACCCCCACCACCACCTGAACCCGTTGATACAAGGCAGAGGGATCATGTTTCATTTTGCGCCAAAATTTCGCCCCTACCATCCGAATTTCGCACAAAATCAAACTCATAACCACAACGTTTTTCCAATCTTCTACTGTCCAATTTCGATAGCTTGGGGAAAATTGGCCTCATTTTTTTTGTTCTTTATAAAGAAGTGCCCCGGGTGGTCTTCTCTGCTGTAGCCCACGCCCAAAGTTCGCCGTACTGTGCTTTAGAGATCTCTTCTGCCTACCTTGGTTAACGGTGGCTATTTGATCACTGTTTCCTTTTTAAACACCAAACCATCTGCCCATTCTCCTTTGACCCCTGGCATCAACAAGGATTCCGCCCACAGGACTGCCCCCACTGTGTTTTTTCTTTTTCGGCCTTCCTTAAAACCCCAAGATGCGTGCGTGAAAAAACCCAAATCACAGTTTCTAAATACCAACCACCCTTCTGCACCAACAACCATGCCACGTTTAAAAAGGGCCCCAAAACACCTTCTTTCCCCATACTGATCCGTTTGAACTGCAGGAGATTTTCTTGACCATTTACATTCCAAATCCTGAGTTTTCCCCCCATGTATTGCGATTAGAAATTAAGTGTTTTCGACATTGACAGGTGTACCAATAAAGGGCCGGTGATGTAAGGGGCTGTTAAATTTGTTTTTTTGGAGGGGGGAAAACAAGGAAGCATTTCTGATAGTGATTTTTTTTTTTTTTTTTTTTAAAATGGTCATCAGGACTAATAAGAACCCCGGGCCGCAAGCAAACTTTTGGGTTGGGCCTCCTACCACCCCCCCCCCTGCCCACCTCCCGCCCCATAAAAAATTTACCAGGCCCAAACCCCCTTTGTTAGATAATAAAAGGGGGTAAATCCCCTCCCCCATAAAACTCACCATCATCCCAACCAAAAAAATACCACTATCCAAGACCAACATTCCCCAAAAACTCAACTACAAAAGGGACCTGTTTTATACCACCAGAACATGACCACAAAGTGACTGAAAAAAATTCCCCTCCCACTATTACTGACAGAAACACAAAACCAATAGTACCACCAATAGTGACCATATAGGGGTAAATACTAGTGTACAAAAGGCTCCCCAACTGTATATAACCACCATACAGGGGACCATTAGTGATAAAAACCCAGGTACACGGGCTTTGCAAAAGTTACTTAAAATTTGGGGCCCACAGGTGAACTTGTCTGTTGAGCCCCTTTCACTTTTCCCCCCTTTTCTTCTCAAATTGGGTCCAACCTCCATATGACTTACTCTGTCCCCCAAACTCTTTCCTGTAGAATTTACAACACAAAAAAACCTGAACCCCCCCCTTTTTTTTTAATAAACCCCCAAACTGATGCCCCTTCCCATGTACAAACCCCTCCAAATTTAAAATTTGGCCCCCAAAAAAAAGAATTACCCTCTGGTAATAGGGGGCTCCCCCTTTTTGGGTTATGTAGGTACAAAGGGGCCCCCGGGCATTAGCTAGGTAGCTTGGAAAACCCCCCGGGCGCAAAACTAGGTAGCTTGGGAAAATTAGGCAGTTTTGGGGCCCCCCGGGGAATTACCTTAGGGTTTTTCCCATTTAGGTGGAAGGGGGCCCCCCCGTACTTGGGCCCCACCCCTGTGGGTAGAATGGGGCCCCCCCTGTAGATTAGGGCCCCTTTTGCAGGCAAATGGGTTCCCCCCCCTTTTATATTTGGGCCCCCCTGTTGGCAGAATATTCCCCCCCCCCCCCCTTAGATTAGACCCCCCTTGAAAGGCAGAATAGCCCCCCCTGTAGATTAAGCCCCCGTAGGCAAAAAATCCCCCCCTGTAATTGGGGCCCCTGTAAAAAGAATAGTCTCCCTGTAGTTTAAAGGGCCCCCGTAGGTAAATGGGGCCCCTCTGTGGGCAAAAAAGCCCCCCCTTTAGTTTTGGGGGCCCACCCCTGTAGGCATAGTTCCCCCCCAAGCATTGGGGGCCCCCCTGTGGGCATAGTTCCCACCCCCCCAAGCTTTAGGTCTCCCTGTAGGCATATTTCTCCCCCCCCCCCCTTTAGGGCCCCCTGTGGCATAAGTATTCCCCCCCCCCTTTGGGGGCACCCTGCCCCCCCCCCAAGAATTAGGCCCCCTTAGGCATGTTCTCCCCCCCAAGCATTGGGGCCCCCTGTGGGCATAGTTCTCCCCCCCCCCCCAAGCATTTGGGGCCCCCTTTACATTTTTTCCCCCCCCCCCCCAACCCATTGGGGCCCCCTGTAGGCATATTTTCTCCCCCCCCCAAGCTTGGGGCCCCCCTTTGTGGGCATATTTTTCCCCCCCCCAAGCTTTTGGGCCCCCCCTGTGGGCATTGTTCTCTCCCCCCTTTAGGGCCCCCTGTAGTCAAAGAACCCCCCCCCCTTTTAGGGCCCCCAAAGGCATAGTTTTTTTCCACCCCCCCCTTTGGGGCACCCTAACTTATTTTCCCCCCCCCCCCTTTGGGGCCACCCGTAGCCAAAAAATTACCCCCCCCCCTTTGGGGGCCCCCCCTGGGCATATTCAAAACCCCCCCCTTTTGGGGCCCCCCCCGGGGCCAAAATTTTCCCCCCCTTTTTGGGGGCCCCCTGAAGGCATAGCCCCCCCCCCTTTAGGGCCCCTGAAAGGCATATTTTAAACCCCCATTTAGGGCCCCCTTGGGCATATTTTCCCCCCCCCCCTTTTAGGACCCCCTGTAGGCATATTTTCCCCCCCCCTTTGGGGACCCTGTAGGCTTTGCACTTCCCCCCCCCCCCCTGTAGGCCCCCCCCCGAACCCAAATTTCCCTTACCGGGAAAGCCCCTCTCCCGCTCCCTCCGCCCCCCAAGCCTCTGTTTTGGGGCTTGGGGCTGGGGGACAGGAACTGGGGCGGGCCGGCACGTTTAAACTCACTTCCGCCGCCCGCCGCTGAGCGATGTATGGGGGGGGCCCGGAGCGCCCCACTCTCCCGCCCCGCCGTTCATTTTAAAATGAAATGCCCGCACAGACTTTCATACAATTAAAATCGCCCTCTGAAAAGAAAAGGGGCGATTGACCCGCCCCCAGTGAAACTATTATATTCATGCGGGGCGGGCCCAAAGGGGAAAACACCGGGGTAGCAACTTTGATAGCAGCTCCCCCGGGGGCGGGGGCCCCTTAAGCCCCCGGGGCCCCCGTGGAAATTTGTTTTTCGTTTGCAAACCGGGGTGGGTTAACCCCCGGGTGGCCCTTTTGGGGTTTTAAAATTATTTTTAAACTTTACCGGGCAGGCGAAACTATTAAAGTGAAAACCCAATTTATATTTTCTTTTAAAACCTTTCTCGCCCTGGGATTTAAAACCTTTAAACTTTCCTTTGCACATCTTTCGGCTCGAAAGCAAGCTCCCGCAAATCAGACATGGGACCAGTGGTAAAAAACCCCGTGGCCTAAATCCCGGGCATCACCCGGGGCCCGGGGTGACTCTGGGCCGAGGGTGTTTTAACCCCTTTATTTTGACACGAAAAAATCAAAATTTGCCACACCCAAAGGGCCACAGAAAAGAAGGAGGGGAGCCTTTCCCTGCCTGAAATCTGCCCCTCGGGAGCTCCTTCGCCTTTTTCCATACCGGACAGTCCAAATGTTTTACTAAAGCATCCAGGCAACTGGGGAAAACACCATTTTGCAATGAAATTGGGGGGCATTCCCGGGGCCAGGGTGAGGGAAACATTTTCATAGAAAACCAAAAGAGCATTTTTTCCCTTTTTTCTGATCTCTTTTATAAGGACTGAAGATCACTAAAATCCCCAAGGGGCAAAGTGAAAAAAGGTTTAAAAAGAAAAAAATTTAAAAAAAAATTAAAACACAAAAAACGAAAAAATAAAAAAAAAAACCCGTACAAAACCCTTTTTCCCCCTTTAAAAATTTTCTTTCCCCCCCAAAAGAAAAAAAAAATAAATAAAGCAATAAATTTTGATATCACTGCATGCAAAAAGACCAAACCCTATAAATTCTGTAAAATTTTTGTTCATCCCAAAAAAAAGGGGCGTCATAAACCAAAAAGCCTTTTTAAAACATAAATTCACCCTCCCCCAAAAAAATTGTTTTAAATTTACACACTTTTTATACAGAAAAATAAAAAATTATGCAATCCCTAAATATTGTTTTTCCCCAATAAAAACACTTTTTTTAATGCACTTCAAGAAAAAAAAAGCATATAAATTGGGTATCTCTGTAATCATCTCGATCCAGGGAGTAAAACTAATTTTGTTTTTGGCTCTCAAAACATTGGAACCCTTTTTAAAAATAAAAGTTTTTTTTAATTGTGTAAAAATCAGTAGAACATAAAAAAAAAATTACAAATTGGGTATCGCTGTAATTCATCGACCTGCTGATAAAATAGAAAGTCATTTAAACCATACAGTAAAAATTTTTTTAAAAAAAAAAAAACACTCCCAAAGGTTTTGGCTGAAATTTTATTCAATACACCTCACAAACACCTTTATAAAAAATGAACAAGGCATCAAAATGCACCCCAAATGGGACCAATAAAACGTTTAAATCATTCAGAAAATAACAAGCCCATAATCACTCTGATACAGAAAAATAAAAAAGAATGGCGTCAGACAAGAAATAGAAATTTGGGGGAAATTTTTCGAAATTCAGTTTGTTTTACTTCGCCCCAATTTCCCCCACAAAAAATAACTTTCCTTCCAATTAAATTCGGGATGAAACACGTTAAAAAAAAAGCTTTTCCAGCGCACCAAGCCTCAGGGGGAAAGTAAACATTTTGCCATCCTTTAAAAATGTAGAGGGGGCTTGGTTTTGGTCTTCATACAATTTTTTTGTTTTAAGGGATGCACACATGACTGCCCCCCGCCTTAGAAAACGCTTTACTAAAAAAAATTCCCCCGGCACTTAAGAGGGCAAAACTACCAAAAAAAAAACAAAAAAAAAAAAAAAAAATGGGGGGGAAAGTACCTGATAAATCATGGCCCGCGGGCAGCTGGAAAAAAAACAAGCGAGGGCTAGGTGGCAACATCAGTGACAGATGGGGGGAAAGGCAGCCCGCCACAGCAACATGAGGGTCAAAGTGGCACAAAAATATTCTGGAGGTGGCAAAAACAGGGGTACCACAGGGGGGCACAATGACACAGTGTGTAATTTACACAGCAGCCACACACAGCAAAGAGGTTTAGACAGTGGGCCAAAAATGACATTCTGGGTGGCAAAAACTGGAAATAGGCCCAAAGACACCCGGTTTACAGAGAATGGAGGTCACGGCAGCAGCAACATGAAGTCAGAAAATTTGGGCCCAAACACATTCGGAGGCGGGGAAAAAAAAGGGGTAGGCCACCGAGTGGCACAATGACAGAAATGGAGGTTACGGTGGGAGCAGCAAGGGGGTCAGACAGTGCCACAATCACTTTCCCGGAGGTTGGGAAAAACAGGATAGGCCACAGAGTGGCACAATTACAGAGGGGTGGAGATGACGGCTTTCAGCAGCAAGAGGGCCCGACAGTGGCACAAAGACATTCTGGAGGGGCAAAACAGGAATAAGCCAAAAGAGGGCAAAATTACACAGTGTCCAGGGCACGGGAGCACCAAAAGCAGCAGCCCTTAGGGCAGACATGGGACAATGACTTTTTGGGGTGAAAAACAGGAAGGCCACAGAGTGGCAAAAATGAAAAGAGAATGGGTGACTGGCGGGACATGAAATCAGACGTGGGGACAATTTAAAATTTTTGGAGGTTTGGGAAAAACAGGAATAGGCCACAGAGTGGCACAAAAGACAGAGAGTGGGGGATGACCCGGCCCCGCAGCCCGCTTTAGGTCAGAAAAGTGGCACAATGCATTCTGAAGGGGGCAAAAACAGGAATAGGGCCCCAGAGTGGCAAAATTACACAGTGTCTAGGTCCCCGGCAGCAGCCACACAGCCCGCATGAGGGCAGACAGTGGGACAAAAGAAAATTTTGGGGGGTGGGAAAAACAGGGGTTTGGTCCCCAGAGTGGCACAATGACAAGAGGGGGGGTTTACGGCACACACATGAGGGCAACATGGGACAAAAACACAAATTTTGGGGTGGCAAAAAAAGAGAAAGGGCACAGATGGCACAATGAAAAGAGAGTGGAGGCCGGCAGCACCCTGAGGGCAAAAAGTGGGACAATTACATTCTGAAGGGGCAAAAACGGAATAGGGCCCCAGAGTGGTACAATGACCCAGTGTCCCCCGGGCACGGCAAACAGCCCAGCAGCACATGAAAGGGCAACATGCACAATCCATTCGGAGGGGCAAAAAATGGAGTAGACCACAGAAATGGCCCCCAAAGACAGAGGGAAGGGCCCCGGCCCGGGAGCAAAAAAAGGGCAGACAGTGGCAAAAATGACATTTTGGAGGTGGGAAAAACGGGGTTTGGGGCCCCAAGGGGGGGGGGGGGCACAATAAAAAGGGGAGTGGAGGGGACGGCGGGAGCACAAGAGGTCAACAGTGGCACAAAAACAATCTGGAGGTTTGGGAAAAACAGGAGTAGGCCCCCAGAGTGGGGACAATGACAGAAAGTAAAGGGGTTTCGGCGGGAAACAGCATGAGGTCAACAAGGGGGAAAAATGACACAAGTTTTTGGGGGGTCACGGGAGCAGCCACAGCAGCAGCCAAAAAGGCAGAAAATGGGCACAAAACAGAGTGTGGGGGGGTGGCAATACCCCGTCCCTGGTTTAAAAATGGTTTGGTGGGGAAGGAAGGGGGAAACTGTAAGCAGATGTGTTCTCAGGCGGGGGGCGGGATCAGAATGTGGTGAGGGAAAATTTAA
This sequence comes from Phyllomedusa bahiana, assembly GCA_025379985.1. Classification (NCBI taxonomy): domain Eukaryota; kingdom Metazoa; phylum Chordata; class Amphibia; order Anura; family Hylidae; genus Phyllomedusa; species Phyllomedusa bahiana. Next base: position 46,853 of record JAODAL010006049.1, read on the forward strand.
TTTTTTAACCCAGACTCAAATTTTTCACCCCCTTTGGGGGAGTCCCTCATGGCTTATTAGTCTTACGCCTTTTGGCATTGGTGTGGGGGAAAAACCTGGCCGATTTCCCCGCCTGAACATCTTTACAAAGGGGCGTCTTTCCACATTTCCCGTGGCCAAACGGTTTTTACTTGGGGGAACGATTCCCCCGTCGCCTGGAAAAAACAAGCCTGATCCACACTAAGCCGGCCCGGGCACTTCTCCACTGCAAAATCACAATTTTTGGCCCCCACATCCATTTGGGGTGCCCAGTTTGTCCACAATCTTCTAACGGGGTGGGAAAATTTCTGTCCAAGTAGGGCCCCCACCCGTTTGGGGTTTAGGGGCCCGCTCCAGGGCCCCGCTTTCTTCCTTTCTGCGTCTTCCCTCCTCAATTTTGGCGGGGAAGGAACTCTCATCATGACTCCCAAACTTAGGGGTTTCGCTGATGGGGGCTGGAAATGGGTCCGACCCCCCCCCCTTCCCCCCGCACCGGGGGCAGAAAATTTCGGAAACGCGAAAAAACCCCCCGGTCAACTTGTCAAGGGGACGTGCCGCACATAAAGGGAGCGCCCCAAATGACAAAGAGGAAATTTCCCTAAAGAATTTGAGTTTGTCCTCCCTCCAATAGCTGGGAAAAAAAAGCCCCCCTTTTTGGGCCGATAGAGGTCCAAAAGGGTGGGAGCCAGAAGTCATCCCATGCCGGATGCGACTATTCGGCTTCACACCAGGCAAAACAGCATACCCGCAGGCCCCTCTGCACAAGTGAAAATCCCAGGGGCTCCCTGCCTCCAACCTTTCCCCTGTATACTTCCACGGGCTTGTAGGGCATCTGCCTCGTCTTTTCCCCATTCCATCAAACCCCCACCCGCCCGCTTCTGCTCCTCCTCCAATTGCACCTGGGTAGAAAAATCCACTCATTTCACCAAACCCAAAAGCTTTTGCTTCAAAAGTTTCCCCCTCCCTCCATTTCAGTCCCCACCGACTCATTGGCCCGGAAAAAAGTCGCCCCCTTTTCCATTTCCCCGCCCAATAAAATTTTTTTAGTAAATTTCCAAAATGAAGCAGTGGGAAACGTTATTTTTTCCCGTAGTCCGGCGACTGACAAAAAAACTGACCCTTCCTCAAATGGGCCTCAAAAAATGGCAGGTGTCCCCGCATGAGCTTCCACGGCAACAAACAAAATTACACAGGGGAAATAAAATCCTGTCCCCCCTGGGTCATTTAAAAAAATCGTTAAAGGGGCCCTTTTCTTTTCATACAGTCCGGTTTCCCAAAATGTGCAGGCTGGAATTCCAACGGGTGGAAAATCCATATCAGAGTGGTTTGGGGGGGGCCTTTGCCGCTGCCCCCTCAGGAGGGTGTTCCGGCTTTGTAGGAATGGGAAAAAATTTTCTCACAGTTTCCCTGGGCCCTTTTCAGAATTTTTTCTGAAATCGGTTTGGAAACTTCAGGAACCTTTTTACAACAAGATTGCTCCCCTGCCCCCATGCACGGCGCATGGACCAACCCCCCTCGGTTTCCGCGCGGACACCATGTTACTTTCCCCTTGGCCCCACCCCTTTCCGATTTGGTTGGGGGTTGGGGGAAAACCACACAACGAAATTTTTTGCTGGGAAGACGCGGACATTTACTCCCCGGGGTGCTTTTGTTTGCCAAAGCAAGCCAGGTTTAGAACTTCGTGACACCACTGTGCCCTCACAAAGGGAAAGATGGAAACATGCTTGGGAGGCGAGATGGTGGTGGGGGTTTGGAAGGGGAAGGAGGGGGACAATTGGGGGCAGGCCGCATTTTAAAAACGTGGAGGGGAAAGTGGGGTCCCGTCCAATTGTTGGTTTTGCCCCGGGGAGGGAACACATTCACCATTGGCCAAAAAGGGGCATGTACTGGCCCCGGAAACCCTAGCCCCCCAGCTCCCTCCGCTATCCGCGGGGTGCCCCCGCACCTTGGAACAAACTATAAGGGTTTAAGGGCTGGCCCACCTTTTGTTCTACCTATTTATGAAGTGCTGTACGCCTTTTTTTAAAAAAATTACAGCTTGGAACCCCCATCTCGGCCCCGGCACCAAACCCTTAGTTCCTGAAAAGTTGCAGAGGCACCATTTTGGGAAAAGGGGGGGACTGCAGCACCAACAACTTTTAACAGGAGCAAAGGTCACTTCTGCACCTTAGGATTTGGAAAGCCTACTGTTTCTCTTTTTCAATTTGCCCCTGAACACTGCCCGGCGCCAAAGTACCCAGGAGCAGGGGCATCTTTGGGCCGGGGATAGTCAAAGAAAAAAAAGCTCCCTTTCTGCAGCTTTCCCCACTGTGGTGGAGCTTGACTGGCTGCAATGGGAATTCCCTGCCATGGGGGCCTGCCCGCAGCAGCTGTTGGGGGGGGGGGCGGCAGGAAAGGACCCCCACATCTGACCACTTTCTTCCCCGGCCCCCCCCGGATGGTGACGCTGCATGTGTTTTCGCAGGGCCGTGGGGGCCAACCTCCCCCGGCCACGCTTTTAAATTTCCCGCCTTAGATTCTACATATACCCATATTCCGGGTCCTCCTGTTCCCTTTGTAAAGAACTGCCAAAACCCCCGGTATCGGAATTTTTTTCCGCCCAACGCCCCACTTTAATGACCAAATGCCGCCGCCCGGCCCCGCTGACCCCTGGGGCCGCTACTTTCTTGGACCTCGAAGTGGGTTTTTTTTAAACCCCTTTTCCCGGGTTGGCTCCCGACCTTTATAACTCCCGCTACCTGCTATTTACCCATAAAAACCCACTTTCTGTTCTTCCTGCTGCCTGACACGGGAACTGACTGCCCTCCTTCTCCTGACATGATGAAGCCCTTGCCTCACCCCGCACCCAATGCGGTCCTACATCATCATCAAAAATTTTGTTTCCCTCTCCCTAGCGTCCTCATTTCCCGGGCTTTTTTTATGCAAGGCTGACCCCCTCACAAAAATACCCCCCCATTTCCACTCTCCCCCATCATACTTTTTCCCCCCTACTGCAAGAAGCCAAAAGGGGAAATTTGGGCCCCAAATTTTTTTCGCTGCCAATTTGCTTTCCCGACCCGCCCTCCTTTTTCATCCTCGCTATATAGGGCGCTTAGCCCCCCCCCACATAGTAGATCTCGGCTTTAGGGAACCAAAATGGGGCAGTGGGGAAAAGGTTTTAGGGCAGGGGAGGGGCCCCCTACCCCTCCCGGGGGCCAAAGCCCCAAATAAGGGTTGTTTCTGACGTTCCCCCCACCTTGCTGGGGTTGTTTTAAAGAAAACTGGGGGGAAGGGGTTGACCTAGTCCAAACCCAAACAAAAAACCATTGGGGGGCTGAAACCCAAAACACCCGGGCCCCTAGATGAAAGCGGCAGTTTTTGGCCTCACCGAGTGAAATCCTGCTGCGACCCTCCCCTGCTGTCTGCGACCCCGGGCCTGGAATGTTTTGTGCCCTTTTGCCACCGCCGGTGAAACCTGCCACCAATCTGCGACATACTGTTTGTTTTTAAAAAAAACAGACCCCTGTTTTTATGAAGATTCGGGATATTTATAAAAAAAACACCCTTTATTTTACCCAAAAGAACCCCCCTAAGAAGCTTTGGAAAACCCCTTGGGTATAAAAATTTCGCTCCACAAAAGGGGGAGGAAAAAAATTTACTTTGGGAGTGGCCCCTTTTAAAAAATCATGTATTTTTCTGAATTTTAAAAACACAACAAGCTTAATTTTAAATTTGGAAAAATGAAAAAAGGAAAAAATTTTCTTTTGTGGCGGTGAAAAAAAAAATTTTTTTTACTGAGTACAAAATTCAAAAAACAACGCCTTTAAATTTAAACCCCGATTAAATTGCGCAAAAAAAATTTTAGCAACCAAAAACTACGAGCTTTGTAGCTGGTTTTCAATGGCGTGTTTTCTACCCCTACACACAAGAGAAAAAATTGTAATTAAACCCTTTCCTTGGGGAATTAGGCTCAGAAAAAATTTATTTTTTGGGCCCTGGGAAAAAGACGTTTTTTTTTAAATCACCACAGCAAAAAACAACGCTTAAAATTTAAACCCCGGATTTTAAATTTTCGGCCCAAAAAATTGCAACCCCCAAACTCCAGCTTTTTTAAACTTTTTACAATGGCGTGTTTTTTTACCTACGAACAAGAAAAAAAATTTTAAAAATTTAAACCCTTTGCAAGGAATTAGGCTACAGAAAAAAATTTTTTTTGGAAATGAAAAATGGGTTTTTTTTTATCAAAACCCCAAACAGAAAAAAAAACCTTAATTTAACCCCTGGGTGTAAACGCCAAAAAAAATTGAGGAACCCCAAACTTCGAGCTTTTTAGCGTTACAATGGGAAAGTTTTCTACGCAACCCCAAAAAGAAAAAATTTGTAATTAAACCTTTGCTGTGAATTAGGCTGCAGGAAAAAAATATTTTTTTGGCGGGGAAAAAACGGGTTTTTTTTAGTCACCACAGCAAAAAAAAAAACGCTTAATTAACCCCCCGTAAAGTAAATTGCGCAAAAAAATTGACAACCCACAAACTACAGGGCTTTGTAGCGTTTTCAAATGGGGTGTTAAAAAAGCCCCCAAGACCAGACATTGGGGGACGGACAGAAAGAAGGTGTGCAACGGCTGTCTTAACGGGAAATTTTTTCCCTCTGTACAGTCTCCCAAGTCTGGGAACCCGTGGCTTTTTTTTCATGCTATGGAAAAAATAGCCAAAATTTTAAAGGGGCAGGGTTTTTTTTTCCCCCTAAAAGGGGAGATTATGGGTACCAAACCCAATTTAAATGCACCTGGGAAAATTTTTCTTAAGTAGAATGGGGGCTTGTGTTGCCTCTTCCTTTTCCCTCTCATTTCAGCTTTCCCAGTGTGGGTGTGGGCCCCGTTTCAATTTTTTTTCCCAGTTTGTTAAAACCCCCTTTTTTCCTGTAAATCTTTTTTTGGGGTGTTTAATTTGTTTTAGGGACCTTTGGAGGGCTGGGAAACCTGAAATGGGGACCTAAAAAAAATTGTAGTGAAAAAAGACAAACCCCAAAGCCATAAATGGCCCTCCTACTCCCGAGGCTTGGTTGAGCCAAAAGTGCACTTAAAGGGGCCCCGTATGGGGGTAATTTTAGAAAAAAGCAAAAATCTTTTGGGGGGTCAATTTTAAATTTTTCATTAACCTGGTCACATCTACTTTTTTTCCTGTGAATAAAGGGTAAAAAAAATTTAAAATCTGTTTAAAAAAGTGAAAATTTTTTAAAAAATTTTACCTCCCCTTTTGGGTTTAAAAATTTTGTGCAATACCTAAAGAGTTAACAAACTTTCCCAAACACATTTTAAATACCCCCAAGGGGGATAAATTTCTTTTGATGAATTTAAAAAAATTGGGGGATTTTAGGCATGCGGCCCCCCCAAAAACCCCATCAGAACAGACTGACCCCGGGAAAAAAAGTTATTGCAAAATTTTTTTGAAAAAAGTGAAAAAAACTACTAAATTTCTAAGCAACCCCAAATTGTAAAAAAAACAAAGACATTTAAAAAAAATTTTGTCGATCTACAGTGGGCAATGGGATAGCTAATTTTAAACATTTTGAGTGGAAAAAACCCAAAATGTCTTTTCACCAGAAATTTTTTTAAATTTTAAAAAGGCCAAAAAATTTTTAAAATGTTTTACAAAATTTTTTAAATTTTTCACAAAAAAAACAAAATTGGGTTTGGGCCAAAATTTTTTTCTATCTTATTTGCACAATGTGTCATGAAAAATTTAAACTCCCTTAATCAAAATGGAAGGGAAAAAATGGGAAAATGTTTTTTCTCACCAAAAATGAAACCTGTCAAAAATTTCAAAAAAAGGGGCTCTGTCAAAGGTTTAAAACTTTTTTTGTTAGGGCTTAGTGTTACTGCTTATACACATTAAAAACACTTCTATTTAAACAAAAAAAATGTTTTTTTGCATCTCCATAGTCTTAGAGCCATAACTTTTTTTATTTTTCTGTGCACAGAGCTGTCTAGGGGATTGTTTTTTTTTTCAGGATAATTTGACATTTTCATCGGTACAATTTTAAGGAGACGTAACTTTTTGACCACTGTTAAATCTATTTTTTTGAAGGCAGGATGAAAAAAATACAGCAATCCTGGTTCTTTTTCATTTTTTTACATGGGTCACCATGCAGTATACATGACATGTTAGATTTTCTCTGTGGGTTGGTACGATTATAGTGATACCAAATTTATACAGTTTTATGTTGTAGTAGGTTTCTTTTTGTATAAGACAATATTTATGCATCGCTATATAGTAGCTATAAAAAAAATTTCCTTATGCAAAGCTGTGTAAGGGCTTTTTCTGTGGGAATTTCTGTGTTTTTTTTAAAAAAAAAAATGTACACTTTTTTCTTACTTTTACTTTTTTACACTTGCCCCATATTAGATTGCTGGTCAAATTCATAACAGTACATAGCCGTACTGCTATGTATTGTACCTGTCAAACACTATGCCCAGCCATGTCCTCCAGGCACGGCTGGGCATGGTGATGTCACAGGCAACCAGGAAGCCTTTGTTATTCTTCCGGGTTGCTATTGAAACCAAGGGCATTGATAACAGCTAAAGAGGGTTTATCCACCTTGAGAGGAGTGAGCTCCACTCATGGCCAAAACAGCATGGTGCTAGTTGTAATATACAGCTGATTCCACGCTGAGATCATGCAAGCTCCACTTCTGAGCCCCCACGTCTCCAAAACTTACCCAAATGTCAATTTCCAGAAACCCCTTCCCGACTATGACATATGGGTACTTTAAATGTCGATGAGAGGTTAACCTAAACTGGGAAATTTAGCAATCTATGGAAGATGTTCGTAAATTGCAAGCAGACTTTGACACACTGAGTGTTTGGCCATTCACTTGGAAAATGAGGTTCAATGTAGTTAGATTTAAAGTTATGCTTCTAGGTACGAATAGTCTGCAAGCATCATATGTCCTTGGGGGAAGACAAACTGGGAGAATCGCTTGTTGAGAAGAATCTGGGTGTACTTGTAGATCATAGATTACAGAACAGCATACAGTGTCAATCAGCTTCCTCTAAGTCAAGCAGGATATTGGCATGTATTAAAAGAGACAAGAACTTGTAGACATGGATGTAATATAACTAGAGATGGGCGAATATCTAAAAAATTCGTTCGCCGACTTCGCCGAATTTTCCGACAAAATTCGTTTCGGTCCGAATTACTTCGGGATGAATTACGTTAAAAACAGCTATTTCCAGGCTGCACAGAGCCTGTATGGTGCTGTAGAACGTTGTGCCATGCTTATATATGCAGAGGGAGCTTGGTTTGGTCTTCATACAATGTTGTGTTTTAGTATGACACGCATATGACTGCCGCCGCTCTTAGAATCGCTTCACTAATAAAATTCCCTGGGCACTTAAGAGGGCAAAAACTGACCAAAAAAACTGAAGCGGAATGTAGCCTGATAAAGTCATGGCAGCGACAGCTGGAAAAAAACAAGCTGAGGGCTACGATCCTACCATAGCGTCAAAGAACACAGTAGTAGGTTACCGGAGCCACCACAGATTGCAGCACAGTAAGGGGACGTCACAGCAGGAGTCACCCTGTGAGGCTACAGCATCCGGTGTCATCTACTGGCCCTGTGTTGACCACACACTAGGTCATGCACTTTCTCCCAGATGACATCTGACAACCCCAGCCAAGAGTCGGTGGGTTTGTCCCACACAACCCCTAGTTGGCATGGCCCGGGAGCAGGTGAGGAGCTCTCACCTGTCCTCAACCCACCTCTGTCCCGTTCTCTTCCCACACCCAGAGAACTACTATGTGCTGTGGCCTCTGTGCCACTATACACTGAGGACCAACTATTTGAGGACAGTGGGCAGCAAAGAGGTGGGGAAGACATCCGCTGCTTCTTGCAGATGCGGGCAAATAGTAATGAGGAGAGTTGCAATGGGGGGTTATGTTAAGGGCGGTCAGGCTTTGTACAGGGACACCGTTGAGGATGGCGGTGACAGGCAAACACTAATCGATGTAGCCGATCGCACATGGGAGCCGGGAGAAGCAGGCGAGGCTGGGGCAAGTTATTCTGGTGCCCTAGTTAAACAAGGCATAAAGTGCCCCCCGGAGATGTAAAGTTGGGTGTCTTCAGCATACTGGTGGTTTTAAAAGCCATGTGATGCTATTAGCTGACCCGGACCAACAGTGTACAAGGGTTTATCATTATCATAGGGAGAAGAGAGCAGCAGCTTGCATGTCAGGCAGTAGTCGTAAGTCGGTAGTGTGGCCGGGAGTCAGCAGGGTGGCTGCAGTGCGAGGTTGGGAGCCAAACGGCCACGATTTAGACCACCCACTTTGCAGGTCCCAGAAAGTAGTGGCACAGGGGCTCACCGGGTCAGCGGCGGTAACAGTCAGTCAGTGCAGCGCTTTGGTGGTAAAATCACCTACTCGGCGGTGTGCCAGTTTTTTGTGAAACACCAGAGGAGGGTTGAACATAACTATATGTAGAATCTGTGGGCAGAAAGTAAAGCTTGACCAGGGACCTAACGTTAGTACCACGGCCCTGCATCAACATCATGCAGTGTCACCATACGTGTTTCAGATGTGGTGGTCTATCCTGTCCCAACAGCTGTAGCACCCAGTGGCACACCTCCCATTTCAGGCAGTCATGGCTTCACCTCAGAAGGAAACACAATTTGTTTGTAGCCAGCTCACCGCATCCATACAGAGAGTCCTATCCGTGCACGTTGAACGTCCAAGGGAGACGAAAGCACATACAGAGAAAAGCGTGGGTACAGCACCGGAACAGGACCATAGGTGAATCTTGCAATAAAAAAGCTTCTTTATTAGAAACTCCATTTAAAAAAGGTAGCATCCAGAAAAAAAGTGTGGTCTAACGCGTTTCGGGGAAACGAGGCCCCCCTTACTCATAGCCTGACAATAGTGCTAAGAAAAGAACTTATATACAATATACAATTAAAAGGCATTACACCACCTGATAGACGCGGGTTCATTTTCATGGGGGTTACACCATACTTCTGGAACGCGGGCATCCCGAGACCGGAAATGACGGCTGTGACATGGCCCCAGGAGCTCAATGAAGGCCAACCGGCAAATGCCTCGCGATGTGCAAAGAGCCCAAACCGAGACCATAAATCTCTGGAAAAGAGAACATCGCGGAATCAGGAGGTAAGTAAGAACAAAAAAGGCATATGGCATGAGACATAATTGAATAATTAATATAATCACTGTTAGCCTTCCTACTAGTAGTATAAGAAAATGGAAAAAAACAAAAAGTGGTACAAATAAAGATGTTTCAAAATACTGACAATCAAACATGATATAATGATAGAAAGGACATTAAAGAGATTACTGATTTTTTATAAAAGATGACACAAAAGAGACTTATAGAATAAAGTGATGAGGACCCAAACCTTCCCTTTGTTTTATTAATGTCCTAGATGTAGTGAATAGCTATAATGAAAAAGATGTATTAATTATAAACAAATTCCATCTAATTTTGAATTATATACATGGCCCATCTGACCATAATCTGCATTAGCATGACCCAATAAAAAAGATTTACATTATTCCCCAACACTAATAATGGAACATGATCCTCTCCTTGCATTAAAATCCCTGAGGATGGGATGTATTTAGTGGTCAATATCCAAAAGGCTTCGCGGGCATGAAGTAGATGTTTCAGATCCCCCCCCCCGGGCTGGGTTTTTTAAAAACCCTGTCAATACCCTAAAAGCGTAAACTCGCGCAATTGTTATGGTGGATTTCCCTAAAGTGCATAGACAGACTTGAACGATTTCGAAAGGCCTTACTGTCTACATCATTTAAATTTTCTAGAAATCTTGTTTTTTAATTTTCTGGAGGTACTGCCTATATACTGTAAATTGCAAAGAACCCGGTGCTACCGTGGGGCCAAGAAATAGACCCCAAACTGGCACGAGTTTGCAAGAATTAATGTCTTTGCCTTGACCAGGGCAATCTAACCCGTATAAGTAACCCCACGTGCCCCCCCCTGGCCCATCAACATACTATGCAGTGTCACGCGTATAACGTTGGTTTCAGAATGTGGTGGTCCCCTTAACCAGTCCCAAGCCAGCAGGTAGCAACCCCATATGCCAATACGCCTTCCCCATTTTTCAAGGCCAAGTCAAGAGGCCCCTTTTCACCAACCAACTGCCGAGCGACAACACGCCAGGTGTCGACACCTTGATTATCATTCCATCAGACCGGGTCCCCATAATTAACTCCTGCATCCTCGGCTACTCCAAATTGTGGGGGCCCCAGAGTCCGATCCACGTCGAGACCGAATTTGCCCCCAAAGAGGACAGCAGTAATTCGTCTTCTAGCCGATCGCCTAAGTGCAGAAGCTTTGACCTGTGGGTGTCTCGCCTGTCCCAAGTTTGTTTGGTTAAAACTTGCCAGTCCCCCCCCCCTCCCCTTTTTCAAAAGGGTGGTGGTGGAACCTCAGCACCCATTCAAAGAACTTGCCAGAGAACTTGGGCCAATTCCACTTCAGCCTCATTGTGTAAAAAAAAACGACACTGTAGTGGGGCTTTACCCCCCCTCTGGGACCACCGCAAAGGGCTGTTGGTAGCGGGCCACACCAGGGACGGTGTCCTAAAGTAGGTTTCCCTGGTTTATCACCAGAAGCCCGCTGCAAGGCAGGTATGTCTGTTCCTGTGTGGGCCCCGGAGTCCCCCTTACCAGTGTCGCTACCCCCTGCGCCGTACCCTATGCTTGAATGGAATGGGTCAGCCCCGAGGCGCAGCGAGGGTAAACCGGAATCAAAAGAGCGAAACTCCCTAGGTCCAGGGCAGGCGGTGGGAGGAATTATTACGAGGTCAGGGTTTAATGTAGCCAGAAAAAGGTCGGGTACAGAAGGCAGACAAGGTACTGATTGAACAGGGTGAATAATTGTGATGAACCAAGAAATAGAATTAAATTAAGACATGGGGAAAATTATTGAAGCAGGGGAAATTGAATTAACAGATAAATAAAATATATTAACAGGGGGAAATTGAATGAACAAGATTAAATATTATAAAAACCAGGGTTTAAGCAATATATAATGAACAATTGGTGGGGGGTAAATTGATGAAACAGGAAATAAAAATAATTAGGTGTAACATAGAGGTAAAATTTAATAGTAACAGTGGGTGAAAATTTTGATGAACAAGGAAATAAAATGATATTTATGAACTAGGGGGAAAGAATTGATGAACAAGTAAATGAAATATGGGTTATACAGGTGGAAATAATTGAACAGGTAGAAAGTGGCCCCATTAACTGAAGATTATTTTGAATAACGCAAGTATTTGTACAGTGGGCATTGGATCTTTAGTTGTCCCTGGGTGGTGCGGTAAGCTAAGGTCACAACCGCGGGGAGAAAATTCTCAATCATGTTGATCCCAGAGTTCTTGACATCCCAACCCTGCCCAAAACTATCCCTAAAATAAAATTGGGGCCAGGCAAAGCCCTTTTGCATGTCTACTTTCAGCCATTCCCCCCTATACACCACCCCCATCAAATGACACCGCTCCTTAAGCTTCAGCGGCACCACTCGGCCCTTTCCCCAACATGAGGCTGAAATAAAGTGAAACATTATTCCAAACCACAGGAAAAATTCCCAGCGCCATCCCCATAAAAAGTATTTGGGTGAAAAATGAACTTCCCTAAGGTAACAGAAAAAGGTGCAGCAAAAAGTGGGATTATATTTGAAAATTAATTCCCAAGCTTTTGTGACAGGAGTACACCCCATTGGTGGTAAAATTTAATGTCCCCGGCACCAGTGGGCCAGGCTCATGCGGTGGGACAACCCTGGGCCGTCTTGGTCTCAGGGCCCTTACATGTGGATATGCGTTATTTGGCAGGTCGCCAGGACCAACGTGAATGAAATTAACGTCCCATTCCACTGTGCTTCCATGTAGTTCCAAAATGTGAACCCCCAAGGCGTTAAGTTGATAAACAAAACTGGACCCACCGCAAAAAAGCGAAGCCAATAACCACTGCCAGGGGAGCGGGGGGGAAAATCTAAAGTAGGTCCCCGGTTTTTGTCACCCCCACCATAGGGACCCCAAAAACGTGCAAAAGTCGGTTGATGGACATTGGCCTTGCGGTTGTAGTTTCTACCAGGTCGCTTAGACCCTGGGCCGCGAAAAAACCCCAAGGTGATGGCGGTGGCCCAACCCCGAGGGTGGCATCGAGGTTCTGAATCATAAGACGAAAGACCTCGTAAGTCAAAGTCAGGCCAACAGGTCAGAGGGCAGGGCGGGCCGGAGGATTCCCCAAGGTCCCAGGTAACGTAAAAGCAGAAAAGGTTCCGGGTAAAAAAACACCGGGCAAACAGAAAACTGTGATGAATAATGGGGAAATGAAGGACAAAGGTAACAGGAAATAAAAAAATAATAACCGGGGGAAAAAATAATTTGACCAGGTTTGAAGATAAAAATTGATATAACAGGGAAAAAAAAAAAATTAACAGTGGTGGAAATTAATGGAACAGTGGGAAATTGAATGAAACAGTAATAGGCGAGGGGCCCCTCCCCTTTTTTCACCCAAAACCAGGGGATTTGTCCTGCCCCCTTTATTACCACCCCGATAAACAGGGGAGGGGTCCTCCCCTTTTATTTCCACCAATAACAGGTGGAAATGGCCCATCCCTTTTTTTTTTTCCACTGTTTTAACAGGTGGAGGGGCCCTCCCCTTTTCCCCACCGTTTTTAAGACAGAGGGGAGGGGCCCTCCCCCGTTTTTCCCACCGGTTAAACAGGGGAGGGCCCCCCCGTTTTTTTTTCTCCACTTGTTTTATAACAGGGGAGGGGCCTTTCCCCCTTTTTTCCCACGTTAACAATGGAGGGCCCTCCCACTTTTTCCCCACCCGTTTAACAGGGAAAGGGCCCCCTCCCCTTTATTTCCACCGTTAACAGGGGAGGGCCCCCTTCCCCATTTATCCACCGTTTAACAAGGGGGAAGGGCCTTCCCTTTTTCCAAACCTTTAACATAGGGGATGGCCCTCCCCTTATTTCACGCAACCTTTTACCAGGGGAGGGCCCTCCCCCTTTTTCCATAACAAAGCCAGTTTTTTTTTTGCAGCTTTGGTTCCCCTTTTTCCTTCTTTTTTTTTGTTCTGCCCCCATTCCCCAGTTTTGTACTGAATTTAACCAACAATGGCACAGAAATGGCCAAATATAAGCCCTAAAAACCAATTCCTGGTAGTTAAATGGGGTCCTCCTTCATTTCAAGAATTCCCATACACTTGGCATTTTTGAACAAAACCTGGTGTAATTGCAGAAAACTGGATTTCCCAAAACCACCCACGTTTAATACTTTCATGAGTGGTTTGATTTTGTCCCCCATGCAGTTTCCCCTCCCTCAACGGTCCCTTGGTATGCAAGAGGCTTTACCCGCTCGAACGCAAAAAAGCCTCCCATGCCCACACTACCCCACATCCAATACTGCATAAGACGCAGGGGATTATTGCCCCCCCCATTTCTTTTGACAGCCAAGTAGCTGCTGACCCCTTGCCCCTGGCTTCAAAAATTGTTCATCATCCCTGCTTGTTATAGTGGGCCGCTAAGCCCAAAGAACCAAACATTTAGACTCACCAGAGGCTGGCGGGAAACCGGATGGGAACCAGTGGCCAGGTTGAGGACCCTTGGTTAGGGGCCGCTGACCCGCTCCCCGGGCCCCCATGCCCAACTAATGTGTTTTTGTTGTTCCCTGACGTTCCCCCATTGACCTCCTTGGCTGGTGTTTGGTTTACCAGAAATGCATCTGGGGGAGAAAGTGGAATGACCTAGTCCCAACCAATCGAAGAAACCATTTGGGTATGGCTGGGAACAGACACATGTGGCCCTCGCCCTAGATGAACAGCGGACAGTTTCTGGCCTCACTGGAGGTGAACCCCCTGCCTGCGATGTTCCCCCCTTGCCCTGTACTGTTGACCTGGTGCCTGCCTCCAGGAAATGGTTTTGGAGCCCACTGCCCACACGCATTGCTTTAAGAGCCCTTTCCACCCTCCCTCTGTCTAAACATACTTTTTTTTTGTTTCCTAAAATGTACAGGACACTTGTTTTTGATGGAAGATAAAAATCTTGTAATATGAAAATAAGATACACACCGCAAGTATTTGACTCCAAATGAAAACCACTAAGAAAGCTTGTGGTAACCCCTTGGGATATAAAATTGGTTCTCCACAAATGCAGGGAAACATTTACTTGGTTTGTTGCCGCCGTTTTTAAAAAACACTGTGGGGTAAATTATTTAACTGAATGGTAAAAAAAGCACAAGCATGGGCCTTAATGTAACCTTCGTAAAGTTAATTAATGGCTACAGGCAAAAGTTTTTACCTTTCTTTGCGGTGGAAAAAAGAAAAAAACGTTTTCTTTTTACTGAATACAAACTGCAGAAAAAATACTATAGTTAACCCTTTTGGATGTAGGAATTGCCGCAATATAGAAAATGCTATAAAAAAAGAACCGACTAATATAAAGCATCTAGATATATGGCTGCTCAGTTTTTTCTTGGGCTTTCAATTATTTTATAAAAGTAAATTTTTTACTGGAGCTAAGAATATAAGAAAAAAAGGGGACGAGGAAACCCAAAACTAAAAATGAGGAGGGGAGGCATCTTAAAGTTTTTATGAAGAAAAGTATTTTTTTTAAAAAGAATTAACGAATTATTTAGTCCTTTGAGAAAAGCCCGTCCTACAGAAAGAACATGAAATTAATTTTTATTTAAGCCATATAAAAAGGCCCCCCTAACAAAAAGGTTATGGTTGGGGAAAAAAAGAATATATTACAATTGTAAAGTCCCTCCTCAAATAAAGACAAAAGGGGGCACTACTTCCTCCCCGTTTTTGGGGGGTGGAAAGGAAATTAAGGTCCTCCATGTAATGAAAAAACTGTCGTAGGTCCCCCTAAGACTGTTCCCCGTATTTTTCCGAAATAGCAAACAATCAAATAATTTCCCTTTTCCATACATAAAGTGCATTTTAAAAAAAAAGGGGAAAGCTCTGATTGGATTGCTAATAGGCAACAAAGGAATTCTTTAGACCCCCTAGAACAGTTTTCATACATGCCACCCCCTACCCTCTTCCAGAGAAGAAAAAAGCCTTCTGTTACCCATGAGAACAGTGGACTCCTATGGAGTAGCCAGGCCTGAGGATTAGGTTCCCCCCCCCACATGCAGAACAGTTTTTTTGAGGAAAAATTTCAAGAAAAAGGCCCCTAGGGAGGACCAAAAAACTTAACCCAAAAAAAAAAATAAATTTTTAAAACTTTATTAGGTTAATTTAGCCACATAAATTTAAAACGACCTAGATCCCAGTTCTGAATGGGAATATTGGTTCATGGAAGCAGATTGTGAAATTATTTAAAACAGCTATTAGGGCCCGTTATTCGTTTTATACACCAATGTTTCCAACGAGAAGTTTTTGATTAGAAATAAATAAATATGGAACCAAAAAATATATTAACTTGGGACTAACCCATGTAAAAGCCCAACTTGTCCCTACAAGAAAACCCAAATCTCCCTTTAAGACCATAATGGATTAAGAAAAAAAGCATCAAAAAAGGTATTTCGCCCAAATTTAAACAATAGGGCCCCCCCCTTAACCCAAAAAATACCCAGAACAAGGCCTAGGCGGCAGTAAGGGGGTTTTAAAGATAAAACTAGGAAAACCCAAGCAAAAAACAAAAAAACTCGTACTAGAATTTGTTTTCACATGTATTGTCCCCCAAACCATGGCCCGGAATACAGATTAAATGTCCCATTTCCCATGCCAAAAACAGTGACCTCAATATAAACGAAGCCTACGCAAAGAAAAGGCATAATTGCCCTATTTTTTTTTACATCCCCCACCCCCCGACATTAATTTTTTTTTTTTTTAGGTGTGACCCAGTAAATTGCACAATTGATCAATGGTAGGAAACTACTTTAAAAAGTGGGGCCCCATAGCCAAGTCCACCAACAAAAAAAAAACAACCCACTCATGCAAAGGAAAAGATAAAAAATAATAAAAATATGGAGGTCCTTACCAAATAAATGTAACAATAATTCCCAAGACCTTTAATATAGCGGAAGAAACTAATTTTAGATAACTCAAAATAGTTTGGGGCATAAAACGTTATATAATTTTGTCCCCATAAAACTGATATCCCTGGGTTTTCTAAAATTGTTATCTTGAGGCACAGTATCTTCCCCTGCGATCTGTAACAGAAGTCATAATTGTACATTAAAATGTTTCACTGAATTTTTTGGTTTAGTTATAGTGCAAAACCTTCAATTTTTTTAGCAATCGACAGCTAGTTGCGATAAAGATATGGAATTTTTTTGGGTGCTTTCGAGGAGTAAATTTTTTTTTTTTTTTTTTTTTTGCACTCATGTTGTGCAATAGAAAATGCACCTTGAATCTTAATGTTTCTAACATGCGGGTCCCATAGATTTAGCACTTCTTTAAGCTAAAAAGAGACACTTTTTGTCATTGGTTGTAAGATTTGATTGGAAAAAAAAACATTAAACCCTGTTTCAATTGCTGTTATTATATCCCCAAAATTAAGATTATATCCTATAAAACCCCTGGTCCTATAATACTGGGTTTGCATAAACCATTCTCTATCTCTAATTACCACCTTGACGCAAAACATATCCTTAAATTCCTAGATTATTATAAACCCGCTTGGGAAACATAGCTTCTGGCAGGGAAAAAACTACCTTCAGGAATGTAACCAGTTATCGTGTGAAAAGATGCTTGAGGAAAAAACATTATAAAAGGTGACCTCTTTATGGGCGCATTTAACTAATAAACCCTAACCTTATGCAGCATGGGCAAGACAAAAAATGGCGTAGAGTAACACTATTTTCAACATCCAATATCCGATTGAAAATTTAAACAACATCTAAATATGGAGGTATGTTTTTTGATAGGACTTGTAGGGCCAAAAATTTTAATGCAACCTCAATGCAGGAAATGAAGGGATTGATTAGTTAATAATCACACATGAATGAACATATAATTTGAATTTTCCTTTATAAAAACATGGCCACCCCAGTCTAAGAAAGGCTAATTTAACCAATGTAATCAAACCAACACATGGCCTTTATGAAACCAATTTGTATACGTATCGCAAAACATAGTAAATAAAAACCCTCCCTGTACAGGTCCCCTAATATTAAATCACAACTGCTATTTCCAGAACAAATTTTTGTGTTAATGTAAATTACCCTTGTGGTAGCCTCCAATTCTGTTTTTTTACAGCAAAATATATATTTATTTTTTATTTTGGAGGGATAAGCAATTAGCCCAAAGAGTTACAGAAAAAAAATGTTTAAAATTTGTTAGCTTCCACAGACCCATACCCTGGCTCAGGGTTTAGACTTACTTTCCCCAAGTGCAATCTACCTGTTTTTTCCAGCCATTTGAATGCGCCCGGAATTTGCCCCCGTACTAAAGCTATAAAATGTGTAGCCTTCCGTACGGAATGTAGTGCTACACGCCTCCAAGCACGCACCTGCCCAATCTCATGCCCCATTACAAGTGGGGCCCACAGGTGCTTTATAATGGTGGGTGCCTGATAAATTGGAGTTGGGCCTTAATTAAAAAATAAGAGTGGAATGTTGCTGCGCTAAAGTTTTTTTTTTTCGGGCCTGAACAAAAGACAACCAGACCCCCTTTAGGGCCGCAGCAAAACGTCCCCCACGGGGACATGGTCCCGCAACCATAGTGTTAATTTCTTTAAGCAAAGTCAAATGCGCTTTATAGCTAGTCAAAAAGTGAAAAACAAGTTTAAGTTTTTAGATTTAGTGGAAAGTCTAACCCCCCTTGGACCTCAATATCTCCAATATATTGACTTTAATTTAAGAAAACTTTTACATTAGTAAGATGGGTGAAAAAAAATTGGTATCATAATGGTATAAGTAAAATCATTTATGGAATAACACATACAGATATTAAGAGTAATTTGTTGAATGATTGCCATCCAGTATTTAGATTTATCAAACTTGTCATCCCAGTATTCAAACACCTACCAGCTATTAAGAAGCAATTACACTTATTAAAGTCCCTTTTGCAAGGTTGGGGCAATTATATTCTATTCAGAAGCCCCCTGCGAAAAATACGCTTTGGCAACACCTTTTTTTTGTAAAAATTAAATTCCGGCTAACCCCAACACACAAATGGCTCATACCACATGAAACCATTTTTAAATGTGCAATTGTTGGTTTTTTCATTTGTCCTTTAGTGTTTTCCCCTCAGTTACATAAAAACAGAATATATTGTCCCTGGAAGAAATTCCCCTGGTTATTCAAGCAAAATTGGATAATTAGAAACCCCTGCATTGGTTCCAAAAAAAGAAAAAAAACCCAGGTTTATTGGAGATCAAATTTTATTCCCATACAGTTATGATTAATATTTTAATGGGTCCCCTTAAGCAATGGTAAGGTAATATAAAATCTGAAAGGGTTCTCCGTAATTAAAAAAGCTGTGTGCTTTAATTACTATCTTTTCAACTGTTGGACATGTACATTTATTTATTTCCTGGTGCAAGTTAACTACATAGTTGTTTTTTGTATTCCTTCTTAAAACCAAAAAGCAATTTTATTGGGCCATGACAGTCAAACAACATTTTAAAATTAAAAAATATTAAAAAAAATCTTTGGATTTTTTAGTTAGGTATATCTATCACTCATTATGGCTTTTTATTCCCCATATTAGTTTAAAGGGTAATAGAATAATCAAACTGCCATTATCCCCATTTTCAATCAAAGTGACCTCCCCTGCAGATTCTGTGAAAATTATTTTTTCCAGTTTGTTTCAAACCAGGCACAGCCTAAATGATATAAGTTTTTTTTTTGGCCATGTTATGGTTTGTGATGTGTTGGGAGAATATATATATAATAATATAAGTATATATTATATATATATCAATATATTATATATAATAATAAATTTAATAAAATAAATATATATAATATATATATATATATATTACAGATAAAATATATATTGGATCCCAAACCTCATATTGTGCTGATCTTTCTTTTTTATTAACCGTTCCTTCCAACTTGCCATTATAATGGCTTTAACTAACAACCTTTTTTTGTACCTTTGCCTATTTTTTTTAGAGCCACTCAGTTTTCCTTCTGTATTTTCTTTACTTGTGTAGCTTCTTTTGGAAACCCAAATGTAATAATCAGTCCAACAGTTCCTTTCCAAATTGGCAAAATGCAAAAACCCCTTTTGGTTAGTAGATCCGAACTTTTGTGCTTCTGATTCTGGTCAAAGTCAAATTTCATTAGAATATTGAAGGAAAATGAATTTGGGTTTTTAATAGAAATTCCAAAATGGAAAATTATGCCATTAAATATACACTCGTCCCTTTAAGGTTACTCCCTTTAAACAAACACCCCGAACTAGCAGCCATGCAGAAGAGAAACCCCCTGGGAAATAGGAAATTGGTAACTTTCATGTTTTAGGATGGGGGCAAAGGAATCAATAATTTAAATTGCCTGCATCACCGTTGACCATCTAGGTTTTTCCCCTACCATTGGGGATTAAAAAATGTGAGCAAAGAGATTGGTACTTGGCCTAAGGCCACCATTTTTTGGAAATTTTTTTTTCATTATTTCTTTATCCTGTTTTTTTTTTTTTTTTATTTTTTTTTATTTTTTTATTCATGTTTGACCCAGTTTATCCCTGTGTGACAGGCTTGGGTAATGCCAACCCATGATGGTTTTTTTTTATTTTTTATCAACTAGAATTTAAACCTTCAATTTTTTTACCTAGCAAAAAAGCCTGCCATCCCAACTTAAAACATTCTTTCCATAAGCCATAAGGAAAAAGAGTAGAATTTGCCCGCTGGGATCATTTTTTCCATTACCTCTTTTACTTCGATTGGAACGTGGCTTCAGGAGTTCTGTTTATCAGTTCCGTGCAACCATCTCAATCTTCACAGGTGAGCTGGCAAGCGTTTTGCTAGTGTTATTTTACAGTTCTATATGGTACAAGGAGTAAACAGGTACCACATAGAAGGGCTCATCTACATGTGTTAGTTGTCTACTGGCATGTATCATTAGCAAAAATCCACTGTAATTTAACCCCTTCCTGCTGGTCATAATAACATGGTGAGTTTTTTCCTCCTTACCATTCAAGAGCCATAATGTTTTTATTTTATATCTACATAAGCATATGAGCACTTTTATTTTGCAGAACAAGGTGTACTTCTTAACGGTGAAATTGACTGTACCATAGAATATACTGGGAAACCACCAAACAATTCTAAGGGGCGAAATGTTAAAAAAACGTATTTGTGCCATGATTGCAGGACTTTTGTTTTTACCACATTCACTCTTCGGTATAAATTATGTGTTATTTGTATTTTGCAGGTTGTCTTGGAATGGGGGTAGAAGGAGGGAATACCGAGGGCACAAGAGAACACAGAGGTCTTTAGGGCACAGTCTGATGCATGAAGTACTAAAGCAGGAGAAAAAAAGAAGATAGTCTGCTCTCCACCAATGTATTAATTCCTTCTGTTTACATTTTGGATCCAAGCAGTGCAGGGAAGAGACATCCGACTGAGGATGCAGTAGTTCAGTTTTCTTTAAAGGATTTTACTTCCAGCACTCGGAGTCTAGATAAAAACGCACCCTTTTGGTCTCAATTAAAAAAATATTTCTCCATAAAATCAAAAAAGATATGACAGACAAAACATGGTAACATCTATGTGTTTCAAATCGCTCAGCTGGCTTTTAATTGTGATGAAACATGGTGGCGATGGAAGCCTTTACAAGGCTTCCAGCTACCATATTAACTAATTGGCACCCTATGGCTGCAAGTGTGGAATGGTACATGGTAGGGTTTCTCATCTATTTAGATGCCGAGCCCGTGGTCGCTGCAGTGTCTAAGGGGTTAAACAACAGGGAACAGAGCTGGCTCCATTACCTGCTGTTACTTGTGGGTGTCAGCTAGATAGAACTTTACCGGTACCATATTGTATGGATACGTCACATGCAGGTAAGTAGTTAAATCTGTGTATTGCTACAAAAATCCAATATGATTACCTGTTGCGTACTGCTCTAAAAACTGTAATTAATTTAAGATCCACTTTAACTGACTGCTGTGTACCACTCTAAAAATACACCACAAGTCAGTACAACGTACCAGAAAAATCAAAGTCAGAAGATTAGGAAGATGAATCCACCACAGCCCTGCATACTTATAAGCAAAGGAATAGAGACCACAGAAGATAAAGACAGGCAGGTTAGGAAGAAGAATTTACTACCATTGTGCTAAGTTCTTTATGCAACATAGCAGGAATACAGACCACAGAGGACACATATGTGTGTATAAACTCTGTACTGCTGTGTATTTCTATTGAAGTCCACCACAATTTATTCATCTGAGGAGGGACTCATGCAAACATGACTTCATTCTTCCTTGGACAATGTCTGAGGTCTGCTGTGCAAGCCAAGCCCTTGGCACAGCCCCATCCCCTTCTTCTAGACCTACACTACTCTATTCTACTCTCTTCATTTTATTCCCAAGGATGAAGACACGTGTTGAACAGGACACTTCCCTTTCTCACCTAAAACATCACCTGTCACACACTGTGGTGTGGTGGAATGCTGAGCTAGCATGAAGGTTGAAAAAATGGTAGCCCTTCTTCCTCTTGTGATGACAAGTTGCTGTTCCTTAGTTCCAACAGCATATTTCTCATTAGACGGTGGTTTCACTGATAACTGCCTGATCACGACTGACCATTCTTAGAAATATGCTCCCATACTCCTGAGAAAGAAATGTTGCCGATACATGTTGGGACGCCCACAGGGCGAGTCCTCACTCATTTAATTTGTAATCCCGCCTGTGCACAGAGAAAGGAGGATCTGTTCTCTATGTAATTGTATTGAGCTGTGATTCAGAGGCCAGGTCCTTCCTCCTGTGGATCCTTATTTCTATTTGTAGCCAGCTACACCAGCGCCACACGGATCCTTGCAAGACCCTGACTTTCTTGTGAAACAAGGAAGCCTGCTTTGTTCTCTGGCTTAGCTGCACACTGCAAGGAGTTGGATGATGGGTCTTTATATGATTGTTTGTGCACAGGTCGCTCAGGTCTTTGCCTCATTTAAAGCACAGAACACGGATCTTGCATATGACTGCTGTTTTCTTATGGTATGAGGTTTCAAAGAAGCACCACTTCCTGTGACCAGACCTGCTTATCTTCCAGTTATATATAACAATTCTATTTGCAACGTTCTATTGAGTTTTCTTTGCAAAACACAAAAGTAGATTGCAGGGCTTCTCTTCCATGTTGCTAAAATTAATGTTGTTTCTGTTGTCACCCAGATGTGATTTTTTTCACCACTAAAAGATTTCCTATATGCTTATACATTTGAAACCAGAAGTTTACATACACTATATAAAAAGATGCATATTCATGTTTTTCTCAATATCTGACATGAAATCAGAATAAACCTGACCTGTTTTAGCTCAATTAGGAACCCAAATTATTTATATTTCCCAAATGCAAGAATAATGGGATACAGAGAATTTTAAAGGCATTTTCATTACTTTCTGCAAAGTCAAAAGTTTGCATACATTTCATTAGTATTTGGTAGCATTACCCTTAAACCGCATGACTTGGGTCAAATGTTTTGGATATCCTTCCACAAGCGTCTCACAATAGTTGGTAGGAATTTTGGCCCATTACTCATGAAAGAACTGGTGTAACTGCATCAGGTTTGTAGGTTGTTTTGCTCGCACCTGCCTTTTCAGCTTTGCCCATAAATTTTCAATAGGATTGAATTCAGGGCTTTACAATGGCAACTCCAAAACCTTGACTTGGTTATCCTTAAGCCACTTTGTAACCAGCTTGGCAGTATGCTTTGTATCATTGTCCATTTAGTAGACCCATTACCACCCAAGCTTTAACTTTCTGGCTGATGTCTTGAAATGTTGCTTCAGTATTACCACATATTCTTCTTTTCTCATGATGCCATCTATTTTGTGAAGTGCACCAGTCCATCCTGCAGCAAAACAATCCCACATAATGCTGCTACCTCCGTGTTTTACAGTTGGGATGGTGTTCTTAGGCTTCCAAGCTTCTCCCTTTTTCTGCCAAATGTAACGATGGTCATTGTGGACAAACAGTTCAATTTTAGTTTTGTCAGATCACAGGACATGTCTCCAAAAATGTAGGTTTTTGTTCCTGTGGGCATTTGCAAACATTAATCTGGCTTTTATATGTTTCTTATGGAGTAATGGCTGCTTCCTGGCAGAGTGGTCTTTCAGCCCATATTGATACTCATTTCACTGTGGATAATACAACAACCTTACCAGTTTTTGCCAGCACCTTCACAAGGTTTTTTGCTTTTGTTCTTGGGTTGTTATGCACATATCGGACCAAAGCACGTTCATCTCTGAGACACAGAACCCGTCTCCTTCCTGAGAGCTATAATGGCTGGACATTCCCATCTTGTGTGTATTTGCGTATAATTGTTTGTACAGACGAACAAGGCACCTTCAGGTATCTGCAAATTGTACCTAAGGATGATCTAGCCCTGTGCAAGTCCACAATTCTCTTCTTAATGTCTTGGCTGATTTGTTTAGACTTTCCCATGATATTACACACAGAATTAGTGTGTTTCTGGTGTGCCTTAAAAAATAAATTCACAGCTGTGTCTCTATTAACTCAGATGTTGCCAATAAACCTATCAGAAACTTCCAAAGACATGACACCTTCATTTGGGCTGTCCCTAATTGTTTAAAGGCATAGTAATCCTAGTGTATGTAAACTTTTGACTTTGCAGAAAGCGATAAAAATGACTTAAAAATTCTCTCTCTCATTATTCTGGCATTTGGTAAATATAAATAAGTTTGGTAATCATAATAGACCTAAAATGGGTAAGGTTTATTCTGATTTCATGTCAGATAGGGAGAAAATCCTGCATATGTGTCTTTTTATATAGTGTATGTAAACTCCTGGTTTCAACTGTACCTTCCCCATTTGCTGCTTTCCAGATGAGTGGTTTGTCTTAGTTTAAGACCTTAGATGAAATATGACCCCCATTGGACACCTTGCTAGTAGGTAAACGTATTGGTGACATAGCTTTCAGCATCACTGATACACGCAAGCTCTTGCAGCCTGAATAGATTAAAAACAAGTAGGAGATTTAGGCTATGTCTCCACTGCACACATTTTCAGTTGTTTTTTGTGTTTTTCTGAAACTGCTGAAAAAATTACTGAAAACAGATCCCATAGACTTTAAGGGCTTGTCCCCATGGCAATGGTTTTCAGTCGATTTTACAGATGGTTTTTGGATTTGAAAACCATCTGCAAACTGACTGTCAACCTTTTACATTGATTTAAATAGAAAATCAATGCAGCAGTCCACATTGCACGGTTTTTCCGCCGGACATCGCTAAAAATTTAGAACATGTTCAATCTTCTGCCCGGTGTTCAGGAAGAACATGAACATACGGGTTTGAAGGGGAATGGCTTGAATCCTCAAACCGTAGACAAAAGCCGTCCTCATACGTGCCAAAAAAACCAAAAAACTGGTCGGGAATTTGACCGGTATTTTGTCTTGTATATTACAAATTACATCCTGTTCTCACATTGCCTTATAGCTCAGTGTATTACTAGATTGATTCCAAGCAAAAGATCATTGGTTCAAATCGAGGAGCAACCATAAAGATTTCCCAAGAAAAGAGAAACCACATCATCCAGCTCATCGATAGCGGTCTCTTGGCCAAGAAAATTGCCAAACTCCATTATAGTAGTGCCATAACAGCTTGAAGAATATGAAATGAAGTCTGTCCATTCATTCCAAAGCCAAGAGGTGAACATCCAGGCAAATGTTGAAGTCAACAAGTCACCTCATCCCAAGGTCTATCAGTTCTGGCACGACAAACACGGCAGTGGAGGTGGCTCGTATGCTTCGTAGTATTGAGATCACAGATGTCCATGCAAGCACCATGTGATACACATTACACAAGTCTGTAATGTTGGCCCAAAATAAGGGGAAAAAGCTTTGACTTTAATATAATCATAAAAAGCGTTGGCTCGAGTTTACAAAAAAGTGTGAACAGTGGAAATTAGAAGTTTGGAAATGTGTACTTTGAATCAATGAGACAAAAGTCAGTAGACTAGACTCCGGTGCAAAAGAGTCTGGAAGGTCAAAGGGGGCTAAAGGATTGAGAAATTGAAGGAACTATCAAGTGGAGGAAGTCTGATGATATGCGGATGTTTCACATCCAAAGGTGTTGGATAATTGACCAGGATAGATGGTGGTCTCAATGCTGAGCCATATGTAAGTATCCTACAAGAAGAGTTACTTCTAGAGATGGGCGAATTTCCCGAAATTCGGTTCGTTCACTTCGTTGAATTTCTCGACAAAAAATAACTTCGTTCCGAATTACTTTGGGACGAATCACGTTAAAAAACAGCTATTTCCAGGCTGCACAGAGCCTGGAGGGTGCTGTAGAATGTTGTGCCATGCTTAAATATGCAGAGGGAGCTTGGTTTGGTCTTCATACAATGTTGTGTTTTAGTATGACACGCAGATGACTGCCGCCGCTCTTAGAATCGCTTCACTCTAAAATTCCCTGGGCACTTAAGAGGGCAAAACTGACCAAAAAACTGAAGGGGGAATGTAGCCTGATAAAGTCATGCGAGCGACAGCTGGAAAAAAACAAGCTGAGGGCTCAGGTGGCAACATCAGTGACAGAGTGTGGAGGTGACGGCGGCAGCCACAGCAGCATGAGGTCAGAGAGTTACACAATGACATTCTGGAGGTGGCAAAAACAGGGGTAGGCCACAGAGTGGCACAATGACACAATGTGTAGGTTACGGCAGCAGCCACAGCAGCAGCATGAGGTCAGACAGTGGCACAATGACATTCTAGAGGTGGCAAGAAAGGAGTAGGCCACAGAGGGGCACAATGACACAGTGTGGAGGTCACGGCAGCAGCAGCATGAGGTCAGACAGTGGCACAATGACATTCTGGAGGTGGCAAAAACAGGAGTAGGCCAGAGATTGGAACAATGACACAGTGTGTAGGTCACGGCAGCAGCCACAGCAGCAGCATGAGGTCAGACAGTGGCACAATGACACAGTGTGTAGGTCACGGCAGCAGCCACAGCAGCAGCATGAGGTCAGACAGTGGTACAATGACACAGTGTGTAGGTCACGGCAGCAGCCACAGCAGCAGCATGAGGTCAGACAGTGGCACAATGACAATCTGGAGGTGGCAAAAACAGGAGTAGGCCACAGAGTGGGACAATGACACAGTGTGTAGGTCACGGCATCAGCCACAGCAGCAGCATGAGGTCAGACAGTGGCACAATGACACAGTGTCTAGGTCATGGCAGCAGCCACAGCAGCAGCATGAGGTCAGACAGTGGCACAATGACACAGTGTGTAGGTCACGGCAGCAGCAGCATGAGGTCAGACAGTGGCACAATGACACAGTGTGGATGTCATGGCACCAGCAACAACAGCAGCATGAGGTCAAACAGTGGCACAATGACAGAGTGTGGAGGTGGGTGGCAATACCAGTCCCTGGTAAAGATGGTTGGTGGCAGATGGAGAAACTGTCAGCAGATGTGTGGCATCAGGCGGGTGGCGGCATCAGAATAGTGGCTGAGGCAGGTAGTTTGAACCCAGACTCATTTCTCACAGTTTGGGTGAGGCATCATGGCTGATGTAGTCTGACGCCTAAGGCATTGGTGTGTGGAAATCCTGGCCGATCCACGCCTGATTCATCTTGACAAAGGTCAGTCGTTCCACATTTCCCGTGGACAAGCGGGTTCTCCTTGGGGTAACGATGGCCCCCGCCGCACTGAACACCTGCTTGATGCCACACTACTGGCGGGCAGGACAGCTTTCTCCACTGCAAACTCGGCATAGTTGCGGCCACACATCCAGTTTGGCTGCCAGTAGTCCAGCGGATCTTCTAACTGGGGTGGCAGAGTGCAGTCCAAGTAGGCCACCACCTATTGGTTCAGGGTCTGCTCCAGGTCCTGCTGCTGGCGACTGCCCTCCTCACTAGGCGGGTGAAGGAAGCTGCTCATCAGTGACTCCAGACTTAGGTTGCTGCTGATGGAGCTGGTACTGCTCCGACCCCCCCACCTGCCCCCGGCAGCCGCAGCAGTAGTCCGTGAGCGCTGAAGAACCCCCCGGTCAGACCTGTCAGAGGAGGGACGATGTCCCACATAGGCAGCGGCCAACTGACTACGGAGGATTTCCCTATAGTATTTGAGTTTGTCCTCCCTCTCAAAAGCTGGGAAAAAGGCCCCATTTTGGACCAGTAGCGAGGGTCCAATAGGGTGGAGAGCCAGGAAGTCATCCCTCTGCGGATGCTGACTATTCAGCTGTCACTAGCCAGGCAAATCAGCATGCTGCGGGCCATCTGCACAAGGGACTCCGAGGGGCTCCCTGCCTCCATCTTCACTGTATACTGCCATGGTGTTGCGGGTATCTGCCTTTTCTTCCCTCATCTCCATCTACCTCTCCGCTGCTCCTGCTCCTCCTCTTTGTCACCCGAGTAGAAAATCCAAAAATTTCACCAGACAATGTTCCCCTTAGAGATGGGCAAAATGATTCTAACGAAGGGGAAAATTCTTTTTGATTTCAGGAAAACTTCGGTTGGGAACGAAGTCAAAACTTTGGGGTACTTGGTTGGTGAAAAAAGTGTGTTTTCTTTTAAAAAATGGCGGGAGACATGGCGTTACAGGGGGAAAAAGCACTCTGGGGGGAAGAAGGGTACCTGCATGAATGTGCAGAGATGAACCCAATCAGAGCCCGGGCGGGATTCTGTGAGTCACCCACTTATAAGCCGAGGCGCTGGGGCTCACCTCCTCTCACTGTACTGACAGGGAAGGTGTGTGGGGTGATGCGCTTTCTGAAAAACTGATTTTTTAAAAGCGTTTTTTTTGGGGGGTGTTCAGTTGTCTCAGAGAATGTTTTCTAAATGTTCTATTTTTTTTTTTGGGGTATTGGATCTGAAATCCAGTGTGGTCCACGAAGCTGCATATACTTCAATATAAAAGTGGGATCTAAGCCAGTTCCTTTGTTTCATTTAAAAAACCGCGTTTTTACAATACAAATACACTTTTTTTTTTTGGTGCTAAATTCTATTGCCCATTTACATCCGGGGTTAATTAAGGGTTTTTTTTGCTGCTGTGTACAAAAATAACCGTCTTTTTAAAAGCCAAATATATTTTTTTTTTTTGGTTTTCTTAATTCACAAGCAAAGGTTTAATTACAATTTTTTAACTTTGTTGTGTGGCTTTAAAAAAATACCCATTGTAACACGTACAAAGCTACTGTTTGTGGTGGTCAATTCTATTGCGAAATTTACTTGGGGGTTAATTAAGCGTTTTTTTTGTGGTGTGCTGACAAAAAAAACGTCTTTTTAAACCCCAAAATTTTTTAAAATTTTTTTTTTTTTTTGGTAGCCAAATTCCAAGAAAAGGGTTTAAATTTTAAATTTTTTCTCTTGTTGTGTGGCTTTAAAAATACGCCTTAAAACACGTACAAAGCTACTAGTTTGTGGTGGCTCAATTCTATTGCGAAATTTCATCCGGGGGGTTAAATTTAAGCTTTGTTTTGCTGGGTGTGCAAAATAAACCGTCTTTTTAAACGCCAAATATATTTTTTTTTTTGGTGTAATTCACAAGAAAAGGTTAATTACAATTTTATCTCTTGTTGTGTGGCGAGAAATACATTGTAACACGTACAAAGACTATTTTGTGGTGGCTCTTTTTCTATTGCGAATTTACATCCAGGGGTTTAAATTAAGCGTTTTTTTGCTGGTGTGTGACAAAAAAAAACCGTTTTTTTAAACGGCAAATATTATTTTTTTTTTTTGGTTAGCCTAATTCACAAGCAAAGGTTAATTCAAATTTTATCTCTTTTTGGTGGCGTAAAAAATTTCGCCATTGTAATACGCTACAAAGCTACTGTTTTGGGGGTCAATTCTATTGGCAATTTATCCAGGGGTTAATTAAGGTTGTTTTGCTGGTTGCTGACAAAAAATAAACGTTTTTTTCAACGAAAATTTAATATTTTTTTTGGTAGTTTAAATTTCACAAGCAAAGGTTAATTACAATTTTTTATCTTTGTTGGGGGGTAGAAAAACGCCTTGTACACGTACAAAGCTACTTTTTGTGGTGGCTCAATTCTTTTGCGCAATTTACACCCAGGGGTTAATTAAGCGTTGTTTTGGGGTGTGCTGACAAAAATAAACCGTCTTTTTCAACCCCCAAATATTATTTTTTTTTTTGGTAGCCTAATTCCAAGCAAAGGTTTTTTTAAAATTTTATTCTTTTGGGGGCGTAGAAAATACGCCATTGTAAACGTAAAAAGTTAGTTTGTGGTGGCTCAATTTCTATTGGAAATTTACACCCCAGGGGTTAATTTAGCGTTGTTTTGCGGGTGTGCGGGAAAAAAAAAAAAACCGTCTTTTAACCCAAATTTTTTTTTTTGGTTTCCCAAATTCAAAAGAAAAGGGTTTAATTACAATTTTATCTTTGTTGTGGGGGGGGAAAATACGCATTGTATACGCTACAAAGCTATATTTTTGTGGTGGCTCAATTCTATTGGCAATTTACATCCAGGGGTTTAAATTTAAGCGTTGTTTTCCCTGGTTTTTGTGACAAAAAATAAACCGTCTTTTTCAACGACAACTATTATATTTTTTTTGGAGTAATTCACAAGCAAAGGTTAAATTACAATTTTATTTTTCTTGTTGTTGTGGCGTAGAAAAAAAGCCATTGTAACACGCTAAAAAGTACTAGTTTGTGGTTTTGGTCAATTTATGCGCAATTTACTCCGGGGGGTTAATTAAGCGTTGTTTTGTGGTGTGCGACAAAAAAAAACCCGTTTTTTAACGACAATATATTATTTTTTTTGGTGCCAAAATTAAAAAGCAAAGGTTAATTACAATTTTATCTCGTTGTGTGGCGAGAAAATACGCCATTGTAAACGCTACAAGTATAGTTTGTGGGGGTCTTTTCATGCGCAATTTAATCCGGGGTTAATTAAGCGTTTTTTTTTGCTGGTGTGCTGGGACAAAAAAAACCGTCTTTTTCAACGCCAAAAAATTATATTTTTTTGGTACCCAAATTTCACAAGAAAAGGTTAATTACAATTTTTATCTTTGTTGTGGGGGGGTAAAAAAATACGCCATTGTAAACGCTACAAAGTACTGTTTGTGGTGGCTCAATTCTATTGCGAAATTTAATCCGGGGGTTAATTAAGCGTTGTTTTGTGGTGTGTGACAAAAATTTTAAACCCTTTTTTTT
This sequence comes from Phyllomedusa bahiana, assembly GCA_025379985.1. Classification (NCBI taxonomy): domain Eukaryota; kingdom Metazoa; phylum Chordata; class Amphibia; order Anura; family Hylidae; genus Phyllomedusa; species Phyllomedusa bahiana. The sequence goes on from JAODAL010006049.1 coordinate 77,146, forward strand.
TTCAACGCCAAATATATATTTTTTTTTTTGGTAGCCTATTCACAAGCAAAGGGTTTAATTACAATTTTTTCCTTTTGTGTGTGGCGTAGAAATTTCGCATTTTTTAAAACGTACAAAGTATGTTTGTGGTGGCTCAATTTATTGCGCAATTTACATCCAGGGGTTAAAAAAAGGTTGTTTGTGGTGTGCTGACAAAAATAAACCCGTCTTTTTAAAAGAAAAATATATTTTTTTTTTTTTGGTACCCTAATTCACAAGAAAAGGGTTAATTAAAAATTTTATCTCTTGTTGTGTGGCGTGAAAATTTACCCCCCTTTGAAAACACGCTACAAAGCTACTAGTTTTGGGGCTCATTTCTATTGCGCAATTTACTCCGGGGTTAATTAAGGTTTTTTTTTTTGGGGTGTGCTGCAAAAAAAAAACCGTCTTTTTCAACGAAAATATTTATATTTTTTTTGGTGCTAATTTCAAAGCAAAGGTTTAATTCAATTTTATTTTTTTTGTGGGGGTAGAAAATAGCCATTGTAACACGTACAAAGCAAATGTTTGTGGTGGCTAAATTTTCATTGCGCAATTTACATCCGGGGTTTAATTAAGCGTTGTTTTGCGCTGTCTGACAAAAAAAACCCCGTCTTTTTCAACACAAAATATATACATTTTTTTGTAGATAATTCACAAGCGAAGGGTTAATTAAGCCTGTTTGTGCTTTTAATTTAGTAAAAACAACGTGCTTGTAAACGACCACATAAAAGAAATTTTTCCGGGCCCATTTGTGGAGCGCAATTTATACCCAAGGGTTCCCCAAGTTGTTACGGGGTTTCATTTGAGTCAAAAAAGGGTGTATATTTTATATACAGATAGCTTCATAAAACGTGTCTGACATTTTAGAAAAAAAAGTATGTCGACAGAGAGGTGGCAGGCTCTGCAATGCGAGTGGCAGTGGACCAAAATTTAAAAAGGGCCCAGGTGCGCACAGAAGGGGGGACGTCGAGAGGGTCACTCGTGGGGGCCACAACTGCGCTGTCTTTTAGGCCGTGTGTTGTTCAAAACCCAAGGGTTCTTGTTTGGGTTTGATGGGTCACCCCTTTTCCTCCCAGATGAATCTGAAAACCCCCACCCAGGAGTCGGTGGGAACCTCAGCAAAACTTATTTGGCATGGCCGGGAGCGGGTCAGCGGCCCTCCCCTGTCCTCAGCCGCCCTGTCCCATCCATTTCCCCCAGCAGGGATCTACTTGTGGTCGGGGCTCAGCGCCACTATATAGCGAGGTTGAACAATTTGAGGGGGCAGTCAGAAGCTACTTGGGCAGCGAAAAAAATGGGGCCAATATCCCAGCTTCTTGCAGTAGGCGGAAAAGTATAGATTTTGAGAGTGGCTGGGGGTCATTGGGGGAAAAGTCAGCCTCGGCTTCCCAAGCGGTGTGAGGACAGTAGGACGATGAAAAAAAAAATGATGATGATGTAGCCGACCCATTGGGGCCGGGTAAAAGCAAGGGCTTCATCATCGTCAGGGAAGGAGGGGGCCCCGCTTGCGCGTCGGGCAGGGCGCAGCGAAGGGGGTTTTTGTGTGGCCGTGAGTAAGCAGGGTAAGGCAGCGTGTGGATCGGGAGCCAAGCGGCCACGGGGTAAAACCCCCCGCTTCGCAGGCCCAAGACGTAGGGGCAAGGGGTAGCAAAGGGGCAGCGGCGGCAGTAGTCACTAGTGCGGAGCGGTTGGGGGTTTTAAAATCGTATCGGCGGTGTGGCATTTCTTTGAAAAGACCCCGGAGGAGGTAGGGTTAGTAGAATCTGTGGGCAAAAAAGTGAAGCGGGGCCCAGGGAGCTAACTTTGGGAAAAAAACGGCCCTGGTCAACACATCAGCGACCTTCCCGGGGGCCTGGGGGAAAGTGGCTCAGATGTGGTGGCCCTCCTGCCCCTGCAGCGCAGAGCGGCCAGTGGCAAGCTGCCCTTTCGCCCGTCAAATCCCACCCCTGCGAAGGAGCTGTTTCCTTTGAATCTTCCCGGTCGTTCTCTGCTCCCGCATCTGGGCCAGAGTCGTTAAGAGGCGATTGTAAAGAGACAACAGTATGGTCCAACCATCCTAAGGTGCGCGTGACCCTGCTCGTCCCAAATTGTTGGTTGCTCCTCCCCTTTTCCAAAAAGGTGGTTGCACCATTCAGAGAATAATGGCTTGTGGAGCCGAGATGGAGAGTTCCAAGCCCTAAATTTTTTTTCCAAAAAGGCAGACCCGCACTTATAAATTTTTTAGAACAGAAAGGGGTCGTCCTTTGGGTTATCGGTTTTTCCAAGGCACGGCAGCGCGGGCGTCTGGAGCTGTAACTACGGTCAGGGCCCCGTACATGTCCTTTCGGCCATGGGTGAAGTGCTTCCTGCCCCGGACACAAAATTGGACGGAGACGCGCTTTTCCTCCCGTTGTCAAAATGCTGCTCCTGCGCCCAAAGTCCGCCTCCTCCTCCTCCACACCACCACCTCTCAGCCTCCACAAAATATGCTCCAACATACCAAATGTGTAGGGCACAGCGGGTCAGAGTTTTTTACACCTAGCTTGCCCCGGGAACGAAGTCACACAGGGGAGGAACCCGCTCCGCGTATGCGCAAAAATGATGTGTGGCTTTCTCCCCGCCAACTGCAAAAGGAAACCCTGGTGAGGACAATGGGAGGAACATGGGTCCGGCTGCCCGAGGGGGGATGGTCCATGCGCCGCTGGCGCACGTGTTCAATCTGGTTGTAAAAAGGTTCTGAAGTCTTCCCCCGATCTTCAGAACTTCTGAAAATGGGAGGAAATGTGCATGCATTTTCCCTTCGTACAAAGCCCGGACACCCTCCCCGGTTGCAGGGCCGAAAAGGCCTCCCCCAAACGCTCTGATTGCGATGTTTCCACCCGCTGGAATTCCCGCCGCCAAAAGTTGGACCCGATGTTGAAAAGAAAAAGGCTTTTCGTTTTTTGATGATCAGGCAGAAGAAAATACTCCCCCGTGTAAATTTGATTCGAGTGGGAGTCTGGTGACACCTGCCATTTTTTTGAGGCCCATTTGAGGAAGGCCCCGTTATTTTTCAGTCGCCGGATAGGGATGTAAAAATCATTCCACTGCTTCTTTTCGGAACAGATGCTAAAAAATCTGTCTGGGCAGGGGGGGGGGAAAAGTGGCGATACTTCGTGGCCATAGTCGGTGGGGACTAAATGGAGGGGGAGGTTGGGCAGAAAATTGTCTGGTGAAAATTTGTGGATTTTTTTCCGGTGACAAGAGAGGGGAGAGGAGCGCTGGAGGGGTGGGGGGATGAGGAAGACGAGGCAGATACTCCCCAAAAAACCGTGGCAGATCAGTGGAAATGGAGGCAGGGGCCCCTCGGAGTCACTTTTGCGATGTCCCCCAGCATGCTTATTTGCCTGGCTGTGACGCGAATAGTCAGCATCCGGCAGAGGGATGACTTTGGTTCACCCTTTGGGGCCCCCGCTACCGGTCCAAAAAGGGAGCCTTTTTCCCGCTATTGAGGGGAAGACAAACTCAAATACTTAGGGAAATCCTCCGTAACAGTTGGGGCTGCCCTTTGGCCGGCATCGTCCCCCCCTTTACAGGTCTGAAGGGGGGTCCTCGCGTCCGTACTACTGCCGGGCTGTGGGGGAAGGTGGGGGGGGGAGGAGCAGTACCAGTCCATCAGCTTTTCCCAAGTCGGGTCACTAATGAGCGCTTCCTTTTCCCCCCTAGTGAGGAGGGCAGTCCCAGCGCAGCAGCACAGGAATGGAAACTTCCTGAAAAAGGTTGTGGCCTACTTGGGCAGCACTCTGCCCCCCCGTTAGAAGATCCGGGATATGGGCAGCCAAACTGGATGTGTGGCCGAACTTGCCGAGTTTGCGTGGAGAAGTGTTGCCGGCCCGTAGTGTGGCATCAGAGCGGGTGTTCAGTGGGCGGGGCCATCGTTACCCCAAGGAGAACCCCCTTGTCACGGGGGAAATGTTGAAAAAGGGCTGACCTTTGTCAAGATGAATGGGTGGATCGGCCCCGGGTTTCCAAACCAAAAACCCTTTGGGTGTCTGGGGGTTTAAAACTACTGCCCCAGCCACTATTCTGAAAGCCGCCACCCCCTGATGCCCACATCTGTGATAGTTTTCCATTGCTACCAGTCTTTACCCGGGTGGGATTGCCCCACCTCAACACTTGTCATTGTGCATCTATGTGCTCTGCTGCCTGCGTTGCTGTTTTGCCGTGAATTCCCACTTGTTCATTGTGCCCCTCTGCGGCCTGGTAATGTTTTGCCACCTCCCGAATGTCATTGTGCCCTCTCTGATCATGCTGTTGCTCCTGTCATCACCCCCACTTTTTGTCATTGTCCACTGCCCGACCTCATGCTGTGCCGCCGTGACCTCCGCTTCGTCATTGTGCCCCTCTGTGGCCCAATACTATTTTTCCACCCGCGAAAAAGTTTGTGCCACCTCTGACCTCATGTGCTGCTGTGAATCCTGTCGTGCCCCCCACACTGGCCCTTTTCTCCACCTCTCCCGGGTTTACTGTCCTTTTCAAAACCATTAGCTTTATATTTTGGATACCCTTTGTTAACCCGGGCTGGATTCCGCTACTATTTTCCAAGTGGCGCTCATAGTTTAACACTATTGGCCATATTCCCATGTTTATGCTACAGCTATTTAGATGTCTTGAAAAGGGCCCCTGAGCCGAAACCCTGTTTTAAAAAAGACTCACTCAGTTCGCTTTTTCTTGTATTTACCGTTATAATGGTATATTTTTATTATGATATGTATACAGATAAAAACATGTAAAATTGGTGAATATTAAAAACATCTTTTTCCGGCTGACTGTAAAAAATCCCTTTTTTTTGCATCCCTTGGTGGCGGTGGATTTTTTATATATTTTTATAATATATTTTTCCCCCCTGCAGATTTTCATTTTTGCCATCTCTGACCTTGCGCTGCTGTGACTCCCGTGTGCCCTCCACACTGTGTCATTGTGCCCCTGTCTGACCTCATGCTGCGGTGGTGCTGGTGCCCTCCAACTGGGCCCACTCCTTTTTTGCACTCCCGAATTTTTCATTGTGCCACTGTCTGCCTCATGCTGTGATGTGGGGTTTCCGTGCCCCTCCCCACTGGTCTTGTGCCCCTGTTTGACCTTTGCTGTGCTGTTGCTCCTTTCCGGGGCCCTCCACCTGTGTCATTTTAACACTCTTTTTGGGTATCCTTTTTTTTCCCGCTCCAGAATTTGTCATTGTGCCACTCCTGACCTCATGCTGCTGCCCCGTGACCTCCCCCTGTTGTCATTGTGCCCCCTTGCGGCCTGGTCTGTTTTGCCCAAATTTCAGAAATTTTCATTTGCCACTGCTGCCTCACTGTGGGGTGCCCCCCGTCACCCCCACACTCTGTCACTAATGTTGCCCTGAGTTCAGTTTGTTTTTTTTTCCGCTTTTTTCTGCCATGATTTTTTCAGGCTACGTTCCCGCTTAGTTTTTTGGTTTTAGTTTTGCCCCCCATAAGTGCCAGGGCTTTTATAGTGAAGCGATTCTAGAAGCGGCGGCGTCATGTGGTGTCATACTAAAACACAACATTGTATGAAGACCAAACCAAGCTCCCCTCTGTATTTAAGCATGGACAAAGTTCTACAGCAACCCTGAGGCTCTGTGCGCTGGAAAAAAGCCCCTTTTTAATGCGATTTGTGCCAAAGTAATTCGGACCGAAACGAATTTTGTCGGAAAATTCGGCGAAGTGACCGAATCGAATTTTTGAGAAATTCGCCCATCTCTATTCTGCTCCAATGTCCTCCTCCTCCTCCATTTCAGTCCCCACCGGACTCATGTGGCCCGCGAGATGTAGTCGCCACGTCTCCAGTCCCCTGCCCAGACAGATTTTTCAGCATCTGTTCCAGGACATGAAGTAGTGGAATGACGTTATTCACCCCGTAGTCCTGGCGACTCACAAATAAACGTGGCCTCCTCGAAATGGCCTCAACAAACGGAAGTTGTCACGCATGAGCTGCCACTGGCTGACATCAAAGTTACCAGGGGAGTACTCCTGTCCGCCTGGATCATCAAAAAAATCGTTAATGGCCTTTCTCTGGTCTACAGTGGGTTCAACATGTGCAGGCTGGAATTCCAACAGGTGGAAACATCGCATATCAGAGTGTGTTGGGGAAGGCCGTTCTGCCGCTGCAACTCGTAGAAGGGTGTTCCTGTTTGTAGGAATGGATGAAGTGCATGCATTTCCTGGCCATTTTCAGAATCTTCTGAAGATCGGTGGAAGACTTCAGGAACCTTTTAAACAACCAGATTGAACACGTGCGCCATGCAGGGCGCATGGACCCTCCCACCTCGGTCAGCGCGGACACATGTTCCTTCCATTCTCCATCACCATGGTTTCCGATTTGCAGTTGGCGCAAAGAAAGCCAACATCGATTTTCTTGCTGCATGACGCGGAGCAGTTCCTCCCCTGTGTGACTTCGTGTCGCCGAGGCAAGCCAGGTGTAGAACTGCATGACACCGCTGTGCCCTACTGATGTGGTAGGATGGAGCAGTACTTGTGGAGGCTAAGAAGGTGGTGGTGGTGGAGGAGGAGAGGCGGACAGTGGCACAGGAGCCCCCAGTTTGACAACGTGGAGGAGAAAGCGGCGTCTCCTGTCCAAGTTGTTGGTGTGCCTGGGCCAAAGCACATTCACCCCAGTGGGCCGTAAAGGACATGTACTGGACCTGACCGTATTACAGCTCCAGACTTCCACGCTGCCGTGCACCTTGGAACAAACCGATAAGCTCAAAGGACTGGCCACCTTCTGTTCTACAATTTATGAAGTGCTGATACTGCCTATTTGGAAAAGAAATTACGGCTTGGACCCCTCCATCTCGGCTCGGCACAACCATTAGTTCTCTGAACGTGCAGAGCCCACCATTTGGAAAGGGGGGGACTGCAGTACCAACAACTTGGACAGGAGCACGGTCTGCTGCTGCATCTTAGGATGGTTGGACGCATACTGTTGTTTTTTGCAATCGCCTCGATGAAAGACTGCTGGCCATGAGTAGCGAGGAGCAGGGGCATCTGGGGCCAGGAGATGATGTCCCAAAGGGGAAACAAGTCCCTCTGCGAGAGGGGGTGGAGCCTTGACTGGCTGCAAATGGCATGCGTGTTTATGGGGGCTGCTGCTGCTGCTGTTGCTACGGCGGCAGGATGGACCACCACATCTGAGCCACGTTTTCCCCCCAGGGCCCCCGGATGGTGACGCTGCATGTGTTGACGCAGGGCTGTGGATCCAATGTTAGCTCCCTGGCCACGCTTCACTTTCTGCCCACAGATTCTACATATACCCATATTTGGCTCCTCCGGCGTCTTAGCAAAGAACTGCCACACTGCCGAGTATCGGATTTTACCGCCAACACTCCGCACTGAGTGACTACTACTGCCGCTGCCTCGCTGAGTCCCTGTGCCGCTACTTTCTTGGACCTGCGAAGCGGGTTTTTTTACCCCCTGGCCCCTTGGCTCCCGAAACCCCAATACTGCTGCTACCCTGCTGACTCACGACCACACTACCCACTTGCTGGGTGTGCCGCTGCCTGACGCGCTAGCTGACGCCCTCTTCTCCTGACGATGATGAAGCCCTTGCCTCACCCGGCTACCAAGTGCGGTCGGCTAAATCATCATCTATTTGTGTTTCATCGTCACTGCTGTCCTCATCACTGGTCTTGGTATCCAGAGGCTGACCCCTCACAACATGACCTCCCATGCCACTCTCCCCATCTATACTTTGCCGCCTACTGCAAGAAGCAGGGGATATTGGCCCCATTTCTTCGCTGCCAAGCATCCTCGCTTTATAGTGGCGCTGAGCCCAGACCACATAGTAGATCTCTGGCTGAGGGAACCGGATGGGACAGAGGCGGGTTGAGGACAGGCCGCTGACCCGCTCCCGGGCCATGCCACTAAGGGTTGTGTCTGAAATTCTCACCGACACTTGGCTGGGGTTGTCAGATATCATCTGGGAGGAAGGGGATGACCTAGTCAACCAATCAAGAACCATTGGGTTGCTGAACAACACACGGCCGCTAGATGACAGCGGCAGTTGTGGCCTCACGAGTGACCCCTGCTGTGACGTCCCCTTGCTGTGCTGCGAACGGGGCCTGGAATGTTTGTGCCTCTGCCACTCGCAGGTGAAGAGCCTGCCACCTCTCTGTCTGACATACTGTTTGTTCTAAAATGTACAGACAATGTTTGATGAAGATATCTGTATATGATTAAATACACCCCCTGTATTTAAATCCAATGAACCCAGTAACAAGCTTGGTACCCTTGGTTTTAAATTGCGCTCCACAAATGGGCAGGAAATTTTGACTTGTATGTGCCGTTTAAAAACTCTGTGTATTTTACTGAATATAAAAGCACATACAGGCTTAATTAACCTTCGGATATGAATTATGCTATAGAATTTCTTCTGTGGCGGTGAAAAACAAAGTTTCTTTTATGAGCACAAACTGCAGAACAATGCTTAATTAACCCTGAATGTAAATTTGCACCAAACAATTGAGCAACCACAAACTACGAGCTTTGTAGCGTGTTTACAATGGGTGTTTTCTACGCTACAAACAAGAGAAAAATTGTTATTAACCTTCGCTTGTAAATTATGCTACAGGAAAATTGTAATTTTTGGCGATGAAAAGACGGTTTATTTTTGTCACCACAGCAGAAAAACAACGCTAATTAACCCCTGGATGTAAATTGCGCAAAAGAATTGAGCAGCCACAAACTACTAGCTTTGTAGCATGTTACAATTGCGTGTTTTCTACGCTACACAACAAGAGAAAAAATTGTAATTAACCTTTGCATTTGAATTATGCTACAGGAAAATTGTAATTTTTGGCGGTGAAAAAGACGGTTTATTTTTGTCACCACAGCAGAAACACAATGCTTAATTAAACCTGGATGTAAATTGCGCAAAAGAATTGAGCAGCCACAAATTCTAGCTTTGTAGCGTGTTACAATTGCGTTTTTTTTCTATGCTACACAACAAGAGAAAACATTGTAAATAACCCTTCGCTTGTGAATTATGCTACAGGAAAATTGTAATTTTTGGCGGTGAAAAAGACGGTTTATTTTTGTCACCACAGCAGAAAAAAACGCTTAATTAACCCTGGATGCAAATTGCGCAAAAAAATTTGAGCAGCCACAAACTACTAGCTTTGTAGCATGTTACAATTGCGTGTTTTTCTACGCTACACAACAAGAGAAAACATTGTAAATAACCTTCGTTGTGAATTATGCTACAGGAAAATTGTAATTTTTGGCGGTGAAAAAGACGGTTTTATTTTTGTCACCACAGCAGAAAAACAACGCTTTAAATTAACCCCTGGATGTAAATTGCGCAAAAGAATTTGAGCAGCCAAAAAACCTACTATTTTGTAGCGTGTTACAGTTGCGTGTTTTTTATGCTACACAACAAGAGAAAAAATTGTAATTACCATGGGTTTGTGAATTATGGTACAGGAAAATTGTAATTTTTGACGGTGAAAAAGACGGTTTATTTTTGTCACCACAGCAGAAAAACAACGCTTAATGAACCCCTGGATGTAAATTGTGCAAAAGAATTGTGCAGCCACAAACTACGAGCTTTGTAGCGTGTTACAATTACGTATTTTTACGCTACACAACAAGAGAAAAAATTGTAATTAACCTTCGCTTGTGAATTTTGTTTACAGGAAAATTGTAATCTTTGGCGGTGAAAAAGACGGTTTACTTTTGTCACCACAGCAGAAAAACAACGCTTAATTAACCCCTGGATGTAAATTGCGCAAAATAATTGAGCAGCCACAAACTACTAGCTTTGTAACTTGTTACAATTACGTATTTTTTACGCTACACAACAAGAGAAAAAATTTTAATTAACTTCGCTTGTGAATTTTGCTACAGGAAAATTTTAATTTTTGGCGTGAAAAAAAACGGTTTATTTTTGTCACCACAGCAAAAAACCAACGTTTAATTAACCCCGGGATGCAAATTGCGCAATAGAATTGACTGCCCCAAATACTAGCTTTGTAGCGTGTTACAGTTGCGTGTTTTCTATGCTACACAACAAGAGAAAAAATTGTAATTAACCATCGTTTGTGAATTATTCTACAGGAAAATTGTAATTTTTAGCGGTGAAAAAGACGGTTTATTTTTGTCACCACAGCAGAAAAACAATGCTTAATTAACCCCTGGATATAAATTGCGCAAAAGAATTAAGCACCACAAACACTAGCTTTGAAAGCGTGTTACAATTGCGTCTTTTCTACGCTACACAACAAAGAGAAAAAATTGTAATTAACCTTCACTTGTGAATTATGGTACAGTAATATTGTGATTTTTAGCGGTGAAAAAGACAGTTTATTTTTGTCACCACAGCAGAAAAACAATGCTTAATTAACCCCTGGATGTAAATTGCTCAAAAGAATTGAGCAGCCACAATACTAGCTTTGTAGGTGTTACAATTGCTTGTTTTCTACGCTACAAAACAAGAGAAAAAATTGTAATTAACTTTGCATTTGTTTATGCTACAGATAAATTGTAATTTTTGGCGGTGAAAAAGACATTTTATTTTGTCACCAAAGCAGAAAACAACGTTTAAATTTAAACCCCCCTGGAGTAAATTGCGCAATAGAATTGAGCAGCCGAAAAACTACTGCTTTGTAGCGTGTTACAGTTGCGTGTTTTCTATGCTACACAAAAAGAGATAAAATTGTAATTAACCTTCGCTTGTGAATTATGCTACAGGAAAATTGTAATTTTTGGCGGTGAAAAAGACGGTTTTTTTTTGTCACCACAGCAGAAAAAACAACGCTTAATTAACCCCTGGATGAAAAATTGCGAAAAATTTATTGAGCAGCCACAAACTACTTGCTTTGTAGCGTTTTACAATTGTGTGTTTTCTACGCTACACAACAAGAGAAAAAATTGTAATTAACCTTCGCTTGTGATTTATGCTACAGGAAATTGTAATTTTTGGGGTGGTAAAAAAAGACGGTTTATTTTGTCACCAGAGCAGAAAAACAACGCTTAGTTAACTCCTGGATGTAAATTGCGCTAAAGAATTGAGCAGCCACAAACTACTAGCTTTGTAGCGTGTTACAATTGCGTGTTTTCTACGCTACACAACAAGAGAAAAAATTGTAAATAACCTTTGCTTGTGAATTATGCAACAGGAAAATTGTAATTTTTGGCGGGGGAAAAGACGGTTTATTTTTGTCACCACAGCAGAAAAACAACGCTTAATTAACCCCTGGATGTAAATTTGCGCTAAAGAATTGAGCAGCCCAAACACTAGCTTTGTAGCGTGTTACAATTGCGTGTTTTACGCTACAAAACAAGAGAAAAAATTGTAATTAACCTTCGCTTGTGAATTATGCTACAGGAAATTGTAATTTTTAGCGGTGAAAAAGACAGTTTATTTTTGTCATCACAGCAGAAAAACAACGTTAATTAACCCTGGATGTAAATTGCGCAAAAGAATTTGAGCAGCCACAAACTACTAGCTTTGTAGCGTGTTACAATTGCGTGTTTTCTACGCTACACAACCAAGAGAAAGAATTGAAATTTTCCCCTGCGCTTGGGGAATTATGCTACAGGAAAATTTTATTTTTTGGAGGTGAAAAAGACGGTTTATTTTGTCACCACAGAAAAAAAACAACGTTTAATTTAAAACCCCTGGATGTAAATTGCGCAAAAGAATTGAGCAGCCACAAACTACTAGCTTTGTAGCGTGTTACAATTGCGTGTTTTCTACGCTACACAACAAGAGAAAAAATTGTAATTAACCTTCGCTTGTGAATTATGCTACAGGAAAATTTTAATTTTTGGCGATGAAAAAAGACGGTTTATTTTTGTCACCACAGCAGAAAAACAACGCTTAATTAACCCCTGGATGTAAATTGCGCAAAAGAATTGAGCAGCCACAAACTACTAGCTTTGTAGCGTGTTACAGTTGCGTGTTTTCTACGCAACACAACAAAAGAAAAATTGGTAATTAACCTTTGCATTTGAATTTATGCTACGGGGAAAATTGTAATTTTTGGGGGTGAAAAGACGGTTTTTTTTTGTCACCACAGCAGAAAAAAAAACACTTAATTAACCCCTGGATGTAAATTGCGCAAAAGAATTGAGCAGCCACAAACTACTAGCTTTGTAGGTGTTACAATTGCGTGTTTTCTACGCTACAAAACCAGAGAACATTTTTTAATTATCCTTCGGTTGTGAATTTGGCTACAGGAAAATTGTATTTTTTGGAGGTGAAAAAGACGGTTTATTTTTGTCACCACAGCAGAAAAACAACGCTTAATTAACCCCTGGATGTAAATTGCGCAAAGAATTGAGCAGCCACAAACTACTAGCTTTGTAGGGTGTTACAATTGCGTGTTTTCTACGCTACACAACAAGAGAAAAAATTGTAATTAACCTTCACTTGTGAATTATGCTGCAGGAAAATTTTAATTTTTGGCGGTGAAAAAGACAGTTTATTTTTGTCACCACAGCAGACAAACAACGCTTAATTAACCCCTGGATGTAAATTGCGCAAAGAATTGAGCACGCCCCACAAACTACTAGCTTTGTAGCGTGTTACAGTTGCGTGTTTTCTACGCTACACAACAAGAGAAAAAATTGTAATTCACCTTCACTTGTGAATTATGCTACAGGAAAATTGTAATTTTTGGCGGTGAAATGCCATGAATAAGGAGCGTTCCTGCTCCGAAATGCGTCGGTCACATGCGATTTTCTCTAAACATGCTTATACACTTTTAATATGAATCTTTGACTAAACTTCGGAACTTTTTTATATTTACGAGGCGTTCACGCTGGACTTCCTTTCTTGCTCTATATGTTCGCTTGTGAATTAGGCTACAGGAAAATTTTATTTTTTGGCGGTGAAAAATTCGGTTTCTTGGAGTCACCACAGCAGAAAAACAACGCTTAATTAACCCCTGGGTGCAAATTGCGCAAAAGAATTGCGCAGCCAAAAATGAAGTGGTATTTGTACTGTAAAAATGCTGTTTCTTTAAATGAATACAAAAGGAACTGGCTTAGATCCCCCTTGGATATTCAATGTGCTGTGAGCAGATAGCATTAAAATGTATATGCAGCTGCACTGGACACACACTGGACTTCAGATCCAATACCCCAAATAATCAGAAATAGAACATTAAGAGAAGCAGTCTCTGAGACAAGCTGAGACACTCTACAAAAATCGCTGTATAAAAATCAGTTCTTCAGTAAGAGCTATCAGCCGCAGCAGCACCTTCCCTAGTCAGTACAGTGAGAGAAGTGTGAGCTCCCAGCGTCGCGCCCGGACTTATATAGTGCGGTGACGTCACAGAATACCGCCGGTCTCTGTTTGGCTTCATCTCTACACATGTCATGCAGACTATGCCCTTCTTCCTCCCAGAGTGCTTTGCCCCATGTAACGCATGTGCTCGCTGCCATTTTATCAATCAAAAGCACACTTCGTTCACCCGAAGTACCCCAAACTTCGACTTCGTTCTGAACCGAAGTTTTCCTGAAATTCTAAACGAATTCCACTTCGTTAGAATCAATTCGCCCATCTCTAGTTACTTCATATACTTGAGTACTGTGGGTATTAAAAGGACAACATAGTGTTCCAGCAGGACAATGACCTGAAGCATATTTCGAGATTGGAGAAGAAATAGTTCAATGACAATGAGGTAGAGTTGCTGGATTGGCCTTCACAGTACCCAGACCTCAAACCAATGAATCATGTATGGGTAGAGTTAAAGAAAAAGCTGTATTCAAACACAAGTGAGCCAACCAATATGCACCAACATTGGGAATATGTAGAAGTGACCTGAGATCAGATTTCATTCAAGACATGCTTAAAGGGAATGTGTCATCAAAAAATGACTTATTGTTTAACTCACATTTTTATGTTAAACACCTTTTTAAGGAATTTTTGGTTATGTTTTTTTTTTTAATTTTCCATATCACTTTCAGTATTTTTTAATAATTCTTAAGTCCTGCAGTTTATACTTTGGCCACTAAGCCTAATAATTGTCTGACACTTCCTGTTCTGTTTAGAGAGCTTTTCAGCAGTGTGCTCATTATCAGTAAAAACAGGGTCAAACTGAAAGGAGACACCAATGTACACAGATAACACAGAAACCACAAGTCACAAGAGAAGATGTCCTACCTCCCCCTCTCCCTTCCCTTCACAGTGAAAACTCTCCTATACAAGTCTATGGGACAGAATCTGTCTTAAGAAGCCTATGTGCATGAAGCTGCTGTAAAGTATCTCTCTGACGGTTGTTAAAGCAGTGCAAGCAAGAATGTCTCCCCTCCAATCATATATAGACGGCCGAACAGAGAAATCTACAATCAGGAAATAAAAACGACTGAGAGGAAAAGAATATGGATCAGGGTCTTGATTTAATAAGTTAAAAAAAAAACTGTAGACAGATTCCCTTTAAGTCTCATTGAGAGCATGTCTTGAAGGATTCGGACAGTGTTGAAAGCCAAAAGTAGATTTACAAAGCACAAACAAAATAATAAAACTTGAACTTTAGATTTTTAGGAGCAAAACAGTAAAAATGCAGTTTCATAAAAAGAATCTGCATAACTAAGCATTTACTTAGTTGCAAGTAAAATTTGTGTATAATATTGCCAAGATGATTGTCAGTAAAATGATGGTGGTCTCCCGTTCAAAGCTTTAGTGGATGGTGAGATACAGAGCCTGAAAGTCATGTTCAAAATATTGTTACCCTTTTGCTTGGCACTGTATATCAATGAAAGTGAAAACATTGCTGACACATTGCAGGCATGATTGCCCTTACAAATGTCAACAAATGTTAAAAGACTCTATATATAAGAACATAAACACCATTAATCAACTGTAGCATGGATATACCTGTGTCAATCCACCTCACTAGTTACTGTATTGAAACTAGTAAGAATGCCTATATATTGTCATGATACCACCTGATATTACAAGAAAATCTTGTAAATACATTTCTTACAAAAATATTAATAATCAAAATGTAATAAATGTAAGATCAAACGCTCATAATATTCAATAATAATCTAGCAGATCATTTTTAAATTGAGTCCTGCAGGAATACAGGTGTTAATCTTTAAAATCCATAACGCTACACATCTTAATAACTTTTATTACCATTTCTTGCTCTCATTTTCATGGCATTAGCATAATTTGGATTCCCAGTCTATGAGATATTCAGCAATGCGTTTTCTGGATTTTCTTGTGGTAAACCCCTCATTAAAATAAGTAAATATTTTTCACTAGGTTATTGATATATATTTTTAATTCAGATCTAATGAAGGAAATTATTATTTTATGGAGATACTGGATAATTTTCATTTTTCCATGAGGATATATCTACGGCCCGGCAGTCCACTGGGATATCTAGGCACCCGTTTGAAATAAGTGTTTGAATTTGAAATATATAACAATACATCAGGAGAGCGGATTGCTTCTTTGTACATAACACAAGGTAGACTTGGAATTATCCGAGCTAGAATTGCATTTGTGTGGCATGTGTGATGTGTGACATGTGACTGCCCCGGCATAATCCTGTTGCTGGACCAATCTATGGTTCATACACTACAACCATGCTGGAGAATTCATTGGAATATAATCCATATTAAAGAACTCATCTGAAATTACATATTTCTCTATGACCTGTGACCCAGAAGGGGCCTCAAAGAAATTCTGGGGAGTCAGGGTTACACAACAGGCTCAACTTTGGGCCTACTAGAAGCCTGCCAACTGTCCCTATTTGTCCTCCAAACCCACCTGGAAAACCTGTGGGGTTGAGGGAGAAGGGAGAAGCATGATTGTCTGTGTTTCTGAATATCTTGTTATTTCTCTCACATTGGTGTCAGGCTTAGGATCATCTGAGCTCCCAACCCCTCCTGACACACCACCAGCTACGGGGGTGGAACCTAAAGTTTTCTAATTCAGAGCTGCTTGACACAGCTGAGTAGCTTGAAGCTATACTTGTAGACCATGGAGGCCATAGAAAACCTCTGCAGGCAGTAGACAGAACTAGGGAATTTATTTTGGCAGCGCTTGGCATGGCTCCAGACCTAAACTGTATTAAGCATCTGTGGGGCATCCTCATATGGAATGTGAAGGAGTGCAAGGTCTCTAACATCCACCAGCTCCGTGATGTCGTTATGGAGGAGAGGAAGAGGATTCCAGTGGCTGCAACCTGTGAAACTCCAGTGAACTCCATATCCAAGAGAGTTAAGACAGTGCTGTAAAATGGTGGCCACCCAAAATATTGACATGGGTACAATTTGTCCTTTTTCACTTAGAGGTGTACTCACTTTTATTGTCAGTGGTTTAGACATTGATGGCTGTGTGTCGAAATATTTTGAGGGCACTCCAAATTTACACAGTTATACAAGTTGTACACTGACTACTTTACAATTTGTCAAAGTGTCATATCTTCAGTGTTGTCTCACGAATAGATGTAATACAATATTTACAAAAATGTGAGGGGTGTATTGACTTTTGTGGAATACTGTAGGTAGACAGGATAATAGGCCAGAACATTTCACACAAGAGCGGTTTCTTTCTGTTTCTATGGAATATTCATACTAAAGCTCTTTGATGTTCAATAAATACTAAAAAGAACGCAGTAGGGCATTTTGAACCGTCATGGATTCTGATGGTATACTACATTACCTAGAACTCAAAAATCATTTAATAATTCGAATAATCACCTTTCAACAGTTTTGAATGGTTAGGAGATTCTGAAAACACCTGTTTCAAAGACTGGGGGCAAGATTTATTTTCTTGGATAAAAGATTTCCCAGAGATGCACATACAACTTAAAGTGGCCATCACGGTGGTTTTTGTAAAAAGATTCTGGACAAGTGTTCCTTGTTGCATTGGTGTAACCGATCTACTGTTTCTGAGGTAGATTTTATTTTTCAATGTATTCACATATGCATACAATTCTGAGATCAGTTCTAAGATAAGCAAGCTGTAATTGCTGTAACCATGATCTTGCATTTCTACCTCGTACACAAGTGCTGTATAGAAGACTTTGGTATAGTGAGAGGGGCAGAAAGTTAAATACTTGTGTTTTTTTTTTTTTTTTTTCAAATAATTGGATGTAGTAAAACATATGGTATCTCCAACCTACTACAATGCATTTAGATATAGATTGCAATAATTTTCCAAATGTGAACCATTTAATAAATTGAATCATTCGTCTATAGGGCATATCAGCATTTTTATGGTTTGTCTGGTCTGTGTGAAGGAAGAGGGGGTTGTTTGCTACAAGATAACCTGCATACCAGTTACACACTGGATTTATTAACTAAATAGTGTCTGATACCCCTGGTGTGAAAGGTCTTCCATAAAACCAAATTCCTTTCTTCTGTTTCTGGCCTTGTTGACCTTCTTAAGCTACTCTTCAAGATGATGACATTAAGCAACAGGTATCTTGTGGATGGAGTGAATCATGGTAAAACAATGACACTTTGAGTCAAAGATTGATGTAGCTTGTCTGCAATATCTGGAAAGTCATATTCAGTAAATTACAAAGAAGTGCAAAAATGTTACTTAATATTTTATTGGAGTTCAGTAAAAAATAACATTGTTTTCATTAATTTATTTTCTATTCTAGCTCTGGTAAATTAGCATACATGATAAATGTTCTTGTTGATTATTTTGTCAATCTGATGTAATTTCCTCTGGTATTTGATAACTTTTTTTACTTTTATTTTTCTCATGTATTCTTAGTTGCAGAAAAGAAATGTAAAATATTATTTTTTACTAATAACAGTGAGTCAAATGTAAAGCATAGACACACTTTTGCCCAATTACTGGGACTAGAGAAAACACAGGTCTGAAGCTTGCATAAAAGTTGCAGAAGAGAGGTTCTGCTGAAACAACATCCCATTCTGAACTGTCATTTGTAGTGTTGTAATTAAGACCATGTGCAGGTCCACATACAGTATACAGATTTACAACTATTCAAGTAGTTATTGTTGACAATGGTTCACAACTATTACAATGGATAACATCTTCATATTGTTTTCCTTAGGCTTTGGCTTTTATCTCTAAATAGAAAAGTTTTTTTTAAACATGGTAGGTCTAATACGTTTTTTGTTTTATCTCTCACTAAATGTATTTGTCAAATCCAACTGTAATAAAGAATAAATCAACTTTGCAAATAGTATTAATTAATATTATCCTCTTATTTTATGTATAAGGCCCTCCTTCTTTCGCTAACCTACAAATACGGGTTTGTTTGTAGTCTGAAACTATGTAAAGAACCGACTCTTTTTTAAAAAATTTTTTTACATATATTGAAGGAACATTGAAAAGAGCACACAGCCTTAAGAAATGTGTTGGATTACATAAAACAAGACTGTGGTCTGGATGTCTTCTCTGGTACAATAGCTGTGGATACCAAATGAAACAAAAAGATTTTTGATGTCAGTGGGCAAATGTCAAAAACTTGGTTGACTGGTATCGACTGTAGAATAATGACTTCAAAATATTTGAAGAGAATTAAGTCTCCCAAACATTAAAAGGTGAAGACAGTTTCTGTAAAATACATTTTGTGAAGCATATGCTATATGGTTAGCCGCAGTAAAATTAATTATATAAATATATTCATGATATAGTGTCATTGCATTTTTTACAGTTTTTTGTTTTCTGTGTGTGCTGTGGAAGAAATCGACTTCTACCTGCTAGTTATCGGTTGTTGACACATCTTGGTATACTTCTATTTTTATGAAGAAAGCAAATCAGTTCACCTGGTTCAACTGATCCATTTATCATCCTTAAGAAATCCAAATGTATGCACATTATTCACATTGTTCCAACATTGGTAAATCGTCCAAAAATGCAGCAAATATCAGAAAACTCAATGTGTTTCAAACTCCATTGTCCCTCCTTGTAAACCAATTAGTAGAAACATGTGATTGAAGGCTTTACCTTCACTTGTAACACACTTGTAACATATACATAAATATATAAAAAAAAAAACAATGAAACATATAGCATTTTAACAATTTAATATCAGATCTAACAGGTGGTTTAAATGTCTCAAGGAAACTAGTTCCAAACATTAAAATCCAGTAACCCTCTTGGTTTTAAAGACTTCTTTAACAGTCTCCAACCTCCTGCAGATCTTGACACCTTTTCAATACCAAACACCATGGTGTAAATAGAGGCTGGTGACTGCTTTAGCCAATCTGCAGCTACAGTGGTGACGTCCCCATTCAGAAGTGATAGAATGTCAACAGAAGACTGGGGAGACATGGCACAGAAACCAGAGGAAGGTGAGTTTAAAGGGGTTGTCTCACTATTTTGATTGATCTTATCTCAGTCCTGTTTTCTTGGTTTCTGGGGCGTGTTTACTGGCTTCCACTAGGCTGCAGTAGAAACCAGGTCTGTAGCTATAGCAACCAGTGCTGGCAGGGTATCAGGAGGGATCAAACAGGTCTGTAGCTATAGAAACCTGAGGAGTTGATGCAGCCCATACAAGAGGGGATATCTCAGAATAGGTAGGATATTGCTAATGGACATATATTGCAAAGTGACTTGTTTTTTCAAGATCTTTAACTTAAAAAGCAATCATTGTACTGAGACAACCCCTTTAAGTTTGTTTTTTTATAGTGATAGTATCATTTTTAAAGGAGGTCAACAACCTTTTAAGAAAATATTTGGAAACATTAGAGATGTTACGTATGTTGTTATATATCCACAATTTTCATTTAATGCACAAAACCGCAATGTGTTCATCTGCAATTAGTGGCTGACCATGTTGCCAGTGTGGAGTTTCTGCTAACTGGACGTGGTGAACTGAAGACCATGACGTTGCCGCTTTTCTTGTGGCAAATCTATAGTTGTGTGCTTTTTATTTCATTTTTCTGTTTTCTAACAATGTTGGGATAGAGTCTGCTGTTTTAATCGACTACCAGTGCTGGACTACTTGTGCTATTTGTAATATTTTAATTTTTATTGTAACTTGTGTAACTATCCAGGGCAAGCTGGAACAATAAATGCATAAGTGATGATCATTAACACATAATTCTCTACCATCGTTCGCAAATATATTTACTAACTATTTGGCTTAAGCTAATTCCAGTGAAGTATTCCCACTTTTTTCTAAATCCATAGACTATGCCTTAAATACCTGATAGGTGCAGTTTCCTTCTCTGCTTGGTCAGTTCTTTTTTCAAATTCCATAAATTTGAAGTGCAGCCACCTTTTTGATGAATTGTATTGACAGTGTAGTGAATAGATGTTATCAAAAGAGGGTCCTAATAGGCGTAGGGAAAAGGTCACAGACGTTGGGCTCACAGTGGTTTACCATTTATCTACAGATTATGTCATCAATACTTAAAGGGGTTGTCTTGGAACTCCCATTGAAATGAATGGA
Source organism: Phyllomedusa bahiana (assembly GCA_025379985.1). NCBI lineage: Eukaryota > Metazoa > Chordata > Amphibia > Anura > Hylidae > Phyllomedusa > Phyllomedusa bahiana. The sequence goes on from JAODAL010006049.1 coordinate 97,526, forward strand.
GTGTGACCATCTAAGTGCTGCCACTTTTCCGTTTAGAATGGGAAGTGTCGGAGGTCTGTTCTAGAGATTGGTGTAGGTCCCAGAGGTGGGACTTGCTACTATCTAACATTGATAGAGCATCTAATTAATATGCCATCAATGTCTATGGTTCGCCAACCACTTTAAGATGGAAATATCCATTTAATTCAGGTTTCAGTTAATCAGTGCTACTCAATTTTAAAATACTACAATTCCACTTCCTCTGCTAGCTAATTCTTTGTATGTGTTGTATGTGAAATACATCCTCTAGGAAGTAATCTTGCCTTGTAGAAGTTTCTGTACTATAGTAGGTAATACATAATGCTTGCCTAATTTTTTTAGGGAACATGAAAGAACACTGAGAATGTTGACTTTTTTTTACAACAGCTGCATTCTATCATTGCTGAATGGGTCGGCCTTGTTAGTTTAGGGTGACCTCTAAGTCCCTTCAAGAGATAATACTGGCACCTCTCTATAGTCTAATCTACTACCTGATTTTTGGAAGATGTAATAAGACATGAATTTAATAAAATAAATGTTCTATACAAATAAAATGTTTATTTTTTTTATTATTTACTACTAAGATTCCGCACATAAATGTTGCATATACTTTCAACACATAATTGTTAGTAGTAAGAAAATGTAACTTAACTCTTTAATGATAAGGCTCCTATACTTTTGTTTCTACATGGGTCACAGATATATCCACCATATAGGAAAAGATATGTGTGTTTCACTATCTTTTGGAGATTAAAGCACTATTTAAAGATGACCTGTGACATGTTTATCATAAATGCATTAATCATGAAATAACAATTTTGGAAAATCTTTCTTTTCCACCTAAAAATTCAATACTAAACTGTTAACTGGGCATTACCAACTGTGATATTTCCCTCTACAGTCTAACATTGTGCAGTCAGTGTTGTGCTGGGAATAACACAGGAATAGCAGAACATATGAGTTATAAAAAAGATGTTTCAGAATTGTTAAGGAACACAAATATTTACTAGAATAGAAATACCTGGAGATGTTAAAGGTCCTCCTTAACCATTTCCTGACTTAGCTGTGTATCCACCTTCCTGACCTAGCACATTTTCCTTTTTCTTTAGTGCACGGAGGTTTAATGTTATCATGCTTTCTTGCACTCGATTATAGTACTATTTTTTTTGCCTTTTTTCCAAGACATTAGGTTTTTTATGTCATTTTTGCATTAGTTTTTTTGTGTTTTTGTTTTTAATAAGAGCAAAAATAGTAAACAAAAAGTTTGCTTTTCAATTTTGTTTTTTAATTATTTTTTAACAGCAAATATGGTGCTAAAAGTTTTGTAATTGTGCCACTTTTCATCACAGACATTTACATATTGGTGATGAAAAAAAAATATTTTACATATATATTTTACATATTGTGACTCCCACAAGGGGGGCATTTTTATATCATGTTTTTGAGGTGATTTCCCCTGTAACTGGGAGCAGTACACTAGCTCCGGTTACAGAAGAAATCCAGGGGAAATACATACCCTGCACTGATTACAGAGTTGAAAGATGCAGCAGTTCAGGCAATCAATGAATCACGAGACTGCTGGAGCTGGGAGCAGGAAGTCAACACAGGCTTCCTGCCTCTCTGGTTTATTGCCAGGGATGACAATAAACTAGCTGATGTTCTGGAATGATAGCCCAACTATCATTCCAGAACATCAATACAGAGATATATTGTCACTGCTTGGAAAAATTTATAGTAAATCGGGAAAGGTTCCAAAAGTAGTTAATCTCTTGGGAAAATTTTCCCTTTTTGGGGTTTTCCCAATCCCTTTTGGAGGGAGGGCAAGCTGTTTCAGGGATCTGCCCCTTTTCTTTAAGATATCAACCTTTTTTTTACACAGATTAGCCCAAAATTTTAGCTACATAAATGTCCTTAATACTTCAGAACAGTCACAAAACAAAATTTTTTGGGAATTTTTTTTTCCCCCCCCCCCAAAAATTTTTTCAAATTTAATTAGAAATGTTTACATAGTGCCCCTTTTTTAAATCAGTCTAGCCCCCCATTTAAATTTACATTTCAACTTCCTTATATCCAACAAATCACTAGACAAAACCCATCAAAGGAAAAAAATTTAAAATTTAAATATTTTTGTTTAATACAAACCCAGCAAAAAACCCCGAGAGAGCAGGGTTAAAACTGTGCTTTAAATTGTTCCATTGGCTGGGATTGAACCCAGCACCACAGTGCTGCAAAATAAGAACACTACCAATGAACCACCATGTTGATGCTAGATTAATTATAAAGTAGATTCATTTCAAGTACTTTTTATGAAGTTTTAACGTGTTAGACTAATTTGATTATACTAAAGGCAAATGGCCAGAGATCAGCTTTAACAAGAGAGCCTCATTTGGTAGTTCTAAAATAAGTGCTCTTTTTTTTACCTTTGTCTATAATATATAGAATAAAGCCTTTTGATTGCATGTTGCAGAATGGGCTGCACAATGCAACTGTAAGATTGTATAGAGGGTTGGTGGACAATAGTCCTGATACAAGCAAGGGAGATTGCATACAAATTTAAACTTATTATGGTAAAGAGCAAAAAGGTCCAGGTGGTTAGATGTGGTCTCAGGCTGGTTATGTATCAGTGTGAGAGACACTGGAAGAATATTAAAGGTGGTGTTATGAAGGTTTCGGGGAAAGCAGGGGGGCATCATGGGCCCTTTTTTTAAAAAAAAAAGGTTTTTTTTTCCAAAACCCTTTTAAAGAAATTGGTTTGGGTTTGACACCCGAGGGACCCCAGAAAAACCTCAGGGGACCCCAAAGATTGGTGCTCCTTTTCAACTGTATGTAAATTTTTTACTTCACATGGTGAATAAAAACAGTGCTGAATACAGGCTGGAAGGTGATTTCCTTGGGGGGGAGAGACCAAAGGGAATCAAGGGGAAGGGGATACTTACCTAATGGTTGGGGGGAATATATGTATACAAAGGGGGGGACCCCATATATCTACCTTTAATTTGGGGAAAGGGGAGATAAAGCAATTTTAAAAAAAAAATTTTTTTTTATATACTTTAAAAAAAGGGTGATGATCTCCCAAAATGGGGGGTGAGGGGATAAACCTACTTAACAGGGGAATTATATACCTCCCAAAACGGGGTGCTAAAATCCAAGTGATAGGGGTTTGCATATCCCCTCCCAAAAAAGGGGCATATATAAACTGCCAAAATTTGGGAAATTATACACCAAACCTAACTGGGCAAAAATTTTACTTTCCAAGAGGGGGGTTATGGGGGTTTAAAAACCCTTTCCCAAAAAATGGGGGGGGTTAAAAAACCTTCCCTAGCAAGAAAATAAATCCCTGCCAACGGGGGTTATCTCCCCTTAAAGTTTGGTGCCCCCATAAGGGGGAAAATTTTTCCCCTTTTCTGAGCCACTCAATGCCTCCCACAAGCCACCCATTTATCGCTCTGCTCTGCACTAAATGGGGGAAACAAAAACCCCAAAACAGCTTTGTCTGCGTTTGAGAGATATTTGATTTGGGCCTAAAAATTTTTTTGCTTTCTCAAGACTAGGTGGGTCAAAAAGAAAATTGGGATTTTTTTCATCCAACAGCCCCTTTCCCCTTAAACCTAAATTTTGGTATGCAATTCTTCGAAAAGGGCGAAAAGACAATAAAATAACCTTTCACGCCGTTTTTTTCGGTGCTTCCCCAAAGGGGAGATTTCCCCTTTCTGAGCCACTTAAAGCCTCCCAAAACAGCCAGCCAGTTTTTGCTCTGTCTGCCCCTGATGAGGGGCAAAAAAAACCCAAAAAAAAGCGTTTTTCTGCAGATGAAGTTACTGGCCTTTGGCTAAAACCCTTTTTTCCTTTTTTAAGACTTGGTGGGTCAAAAAGCGATTGAGGATTTGTTACATGAAACGAGGGGACTTTGGGCTTCTAGGGCCCCCTTTCCCCTAATGCCTTTTTAAGGGTTTTCCCTTTTTTAAAAAAAACAATGTTTTCCCAAACACTCGGTGATTATAATAAAAAATTTTAATTTTTTATTCCCTTTCCCAAATAAAAGATAAAAAATAAAAGGCACTAATTTTAAAGCCCCCCTTTACATGTTTAAAATCTCTTAATGGCCCCTTAGAATTTTGCACAATGAGCATTAACTCTAAAATGATCAGATGTAATAATTTAAAACCTACACATTTTGATCCCTTTTTTTTGGTTAATGCCTGCGTTTTCAAATACTACCAAATTTTAATGGGTTTTAAAATGCCTACCACACAAATATGATTGTCTAAAAAAAATTTAAATAAGACAAACCCGAAAACCCTTTAAAAATGTGTGTTGCTTTAGTTTCTCTGTTATTTTTTTAAAGGGATTTATATGGAATGTTTAAAAATTTTTCATGAGTGTTGGAAATACTCCGCTATGACACAAGGATTCTTCTACTTTTTAGCCCGGTGTTTTTTTTTCCCCGAAAAAGGGTGTTTGCAAATTTTAAAAAAGGGGCAGTGGAATATAGGTGAGTGGACATTTTTTCTTATATGTTGGACTTCTGACCCCAAAAATACTTTAAATTTCCGGTTTTAGTTTTGGTTATTTGGGGAACTGCAAGGGAAAAACCATTTGGGTTGGGAAGAGCCTAGTAACTTCTTGAAGGGGTTGTCTAAATCATAATAAAAATTATATCATCAGCTCCTGGAGTTACCTTCCTCCTGTGCCCAGTTGCAGCGGCACCTTTCCCCAGTCTTCTATTTTAATTTCCTAATGGGGACGCCACTGCTGCCACTGAACGAAAATATTGGCTTTTTTAAAGAAAAGGTAAATATCAGGATCTTGTGGTGTGCTTTAAACAAAATATTCTTTAAATATGAATCTGATTGTCCAGTAGCATTTTGTCTAGATGATTCAACTAATTAGTATTTCTAACTAGTGTTGAGGGGATTTTTATCGACAAGTTGAAATCGGGACGGTTTTCGTTGATCGGATTTTTTTTTTGATCCGGATAATTTAGGTTAAAATCGTGATAATTTTTTAATATCGCGCCATTTCGGCGCTTCTGTCATTTTGGGGCCCACAAAAAGCTTACAGAAAGAGCAGGGTGAGAGGTGTGTGTGGCTCATGATGGGTTTTGTTGGTTGCGATTGGCTGGAAAAATCCATGACCTTTTTTTCAAAAGAACAGCCCTTCCTATCATGATCAGTGTTGTCAGCGTTCATAGCATAGGCTTGCGCTTGCCCTTTTCCAAAAAGCTCAGCAAACTCTCAGCGAAATTATTTTTTTTTTCACAGAGACAGCTCTACTTTAGCTGTGATCCTTAGAAGTTAGTTAGATAGGGGATTTGCAGTTAGGCAGAGAATTGGCGGAGTGTTAGGCAGAGAAAATTTTTAAGGAGCATCACCGCTGAAAATACGGGAGGGGATTTGGGGGGCGGGACCCCCGGGCAAACACGACAACTCTATTAAAAGGGAAATGGATAGACAGCCAAAACTTTGTTTAGACATTGCATTTCCTTATATAGGATACAAACTTTTCTAGTTTTAAAATGCAGGTCTTTTTTTTAGGGGCAAAACTCCCCTTTTATTTCAGTTACATTTCAGATAGGTGTTTTTTTTTCAATTTTGCCCAGTCCGCTTTTTTGATATAGCACCTTGACTTAAATTTGAAAACAGCAATTTTGTGTCACCACGGGGATAAGGGGCCCCAAAAAAACCTTTTATTATCAGTATACATTTAGATATGTTTTTTTTCACTTGGGCAGGGTTGTGGATGGCCACCCTTTCATTAATTTTTAATCCAGCAACTTTTTTATCACCCCAGGGGGTACTGATAGTTTTCCAAAATACCTTTTAATATCCTTTTAAATTTCAGACGGTGTTTTTTTCACTTTTGGTCGTCAAGCTTTTTTGATGATTACTTTTCAGTTAAAATTTAATCCCGCAACTTTGTAGTCCCAGGTTGTAGGTGCCAAAAAATACCCTTTTTTTATCAGTATACTTTTAAAATACGTGTTTTTTTCCTTTGGCGCGGCAGCTTGTTGTAGAGCCACCTTGCAGTTAAAATTTGAACCAGCAACTTGTATCATCACAGGTGTACTGATAGGGGCCAAAAAAAAAACCCTTTTTAAATTGTAACATTTCAGACAGTGTTTTTTTTCCCCTTTTTTTTTCATCAAGCTTTGTTGTGATCTCTTTGCAGTTAAAAATCGAATTTTTAAAAATGTTGTAGGGGAAAAAATTTTTTTTAACCCAACAATTTGGGGGAATTGTTTGGTGCACCAAAAAACCCCAAATACCTTTTATTAACCAAACTTACATTTCAGACAGGTGTTTTTTTTTTACTTTTGGTCAGTCAGGTTTGTTTTAGATTACTTTCGTTAAATTTAATCGCAATTTGTTGTCACCACAGGGGAATTTATAGGGGCAAAAAAAACCTTTTATTTTCCCCTAAAACATTTAGGGCAGGTGTTTTTTTCACTTTTGGTCAGTCGTTGTTGATAACCCCCCTTTGCAGTTTTTAAAATTTGAATCCCGCAAATTTGTAGTCACCACAGGTTGAAGGTGCCAAAAATACCTTTTATTTCATCATTTTTAGAAGGGGTTTTTTTCACTTTGCAGCAGCTTGTTGATAACCACTTTGCAGTTAAAATTTGAATCCAGCAACTTTGTAGACCCCAGGTTACAGGTGCCCAAAAAAACCTTTTATTTTCGTATACATTTCAGAAGGGTTTTTTTCCTTTGGGCCCGGCAAACTTGTTTATAGGCCCCTTGCAGTTAAATTTTTAATCCCGCAATTTGTTCACCACAGGGTTAATAGGTGCCAAAAATACCTTTTAATATTTGTATAAATTTTTTTAAAAGGTGTTTTTTTTCTTTTGGTCGTCAATTTGTTTTTAATTATTTGATAAATTGAATTTCCCGCCTTTGTTTCACCCACAAAAAGGTTGATAGGGGTGCCCCCAAAAAAAAAAAAATTCCTTTTAAAAATTACAGAAACATTTAAAAAAAGGGTGTTTTTTTCATTTTTGGCAGAAAACTTTGAAGACACCTTGAGTTAAATTGAATCCAGCAACTTTTTAGCACCACAGGGTTGATGGGGCAAAAAAAATTTAATATCCCTATAATTCAGACAGGGTTTTTTTCCCCTTTGGTCGTCAAGCTTTGTTGATGATCTACTTTTCAGTTAAAATTTGAAACCGAACTTTGTAGTCACCACAGGTTGTGGTGCCAAAAAATATTTTTTTTTCGTATAAATTTTAATACGGGGTTTTTTTAAATTTGGGCAGGCCCCTTGTTGTAGAGCCACCCTTTCAGTTTAAATTTAATCCAGCAACTTTTTAGTCCCAAAAAGGGTACTGATAGGTGCCAAAAATCCTTTTTAAAATCCGGGATAAATTTCAACAGGTGTTTTTTTCACTTTTGGTCAGTCAAGCTTTTTTGATAATCTACTTTGCAGTTAAATTGAATACAGCAATTTTGTAGTACCCAGGGAATTGAAAAGTGCCAAAAAATACCTTTTTTTATCCCTATACATTTCAGACAGGTTTTTTTTCACTTTTGTAGTCAAGCTTTTTGTGATCTACTTTGCAGTTTTAAAATTTTAAAACAGCAAATTTTTTTAGTCACCACGGTGTACTGATAGGTGCCAAAAAAAACCTTTATATCCTATACATTTTAAAGGTGTTTTTTTCACTTTTGGTCAGTCAAGCTTTTTTGATAGATCTACTTTGCAGTTAAAAAAAGAATCAGCAAAATTTTTAGTCACCAAAGGTTTATGGGGCCAAAAAAACTTTTTTTATCCGTATACATTTTAGAAGTGTTTTTTTCACTTTGGGGGAGCAGGAAAACGTGTTGAGAGCAAAAATTGCTTAAATTGAATCCAGCAACTTTGTATCAAACACAGGTGTACTGATAGGTGCCAAAAAAACCTTTTAAATCCCTATACTTTCAGACAGGTGTTTTTTTCATTTGTCAGTCAAGCTTTTGTTGATAGACTACTTTTCGTTTAAAAAAAAAATCAGCAACTTTGTGTCACCCCAGGTTGCAGGTGCCAAAAAAAACCCTTTTTTAAACATATACATTTCAGATCGTGTTTTTTTCACTTTGGGGCCCGGCGCTGTGTTGATAGAGCCACCTTGCAGTTAAATTTGAATCCAAACAAAATTTGATCATCCAGGTTTACTGTAGGGGCCAAAAATTCCTTTTAATATCGTTCATTTCAGAAGGGGTTTTTTTTCCCTTTTTGTCAGTAAGTTTGTTTATAATCTATTTGCATTAAATTGAATCAGCAATTTGTATCACACAAAGGTTGTAGGTGCCAAAAAAAAACCTTTTTTATCCCAAATACATTTCAGAAGGGTTTTTTTTCCTTTTTGGCAAAGCTTTGTTTATAGACACTTTTCAGTTAATTTGAATCCAGCAACTTTTTTAGTCACCCGGTGGTTTGATAGGTGAAAAAAATCTTTTAAAATCCGTTACATTTCGGGCAGGGGTTTTTTTTCACTTTTTGGGGAGTCAAGTTTGTTGATGTCTTTTTGCCCTTAAATTTGAATCCCGCAAATTTGTAGTACACATTTTATAGGTGCCAAAAAAATCCCTTTTTTTTCAGTATACATTTAGTCGGGTTTTTTTTCCCTTTTGGGGCAGGCCAGCTATGTTTATAGAGCCCCCCTTGCAGTTAATTTAAAAACCAGCAACGTTTTTGTCCACCCGGGGGTCTAAGGTTTCCAAAAATCCTTTTAATTTCCGATACATTTCAGAAGGGGTTTTTTTCACTTTTGGTCAGTAAGCTTTGTTGTTTGATCTACTTTGCAGTTAAATTTGATACAGCAAATTTTTGAGTCACCACGGTGAAATTTATAGGGGGCCAAAAAAAACCTTTATTATCCCGTAACATTTAACAGGGTTTTTTTCCTTTTTTATCAGTCAAGCTTTTTTGTAGTCTACTTTGCAGTTAAATTTGAAAAACAGCAATTTTTTAGTCACCCAGGTGTTGAAGGGGCCAAAAATACTTTTATACCCTATCATTTCAACAGGGGTTTTTTTTACTTTTTAAATCAAGCTTTGTTTTTAGATCTACTTTGCAGTTTAAATTTGAATCCGCAAAAAAATTTTGTCACCACAGGTTGATAGGTGAAAAAAAAAAATTTTATTATCGTTACATTTCGTAGTGTTTTTTCACTTTGGCGCGGCAGCTGTGGGGTTGATAGAGCCACCTTTCAGTTAAATTTATCCAGCAACTTTGTGTCACCCCAGGGTTTTACTGATAGGTGCCAAAAATACCTTTTAATATTGTTCATTTCGAAGGTGTTTTTTTTATTTGGTCAGTCAATTTGTTTGATTTTTTTAAATTGCATTAAATTTGAAACAGCAATTTTGTTGTCACCCCCATTGATTGGTGCCCAAAAAAAACCTTTTTTTACTAACATTTTAAAAGTGTTTTTTCCTTTGGGCCCGGCAGCTGGTTGATAGCCCCTTGCAGTTAAATTTGGGAAAACCCGCAACTTTGTAGTCACACGGTGTACGATAGTGCCAAAAATACCTTTTTAAAATTTGTTAATTTCGGGGGGGAGGTTTTTTTCCTTTTTGGGCGTCAAGTTTGTTGTAATCTACTTTGCAGTTAAATTAATCACAATTTAGTGTCCCCCCAAAGGAATTGATAGGTGCCAAAAAAAATTCCTTTTATATCCTTTATACATTTAGGGCAGGTGTTTTTTTTCCTTTTGGTCTCAAGCTTTTTTGTAGATCTACTTTTTTTTTCAGTTAAATTTAATCAGCAATTTTTTTTGTCACCCGGGTTTATGATGGGCCCAAAAAACCTTTTAATATTAACATTTCAGACGGGTTTTTTTCACTTTTGGCGTCAGGGTTTGTTGATAGTTCTTTGCAGTTTTTAATTTGAATCCCGAAAAATTTGTAGTCACCAAGGTTAATGGGGGCCAAAAATACCTTTTTTATCGTAACATTTTGGGGGTGTTTTTTTCCCCTTTTTGGCCCCCGGCAAACTTGTTGTTGACATTGCAGTTAAATTTGGGAAAACCAATTTGTAGGGACCAAAATGAATGATAGGGGGGGGGGCCAAAAAATACCCTTTTTTTATCCGTATACATTTCAGACAGGTGTTTTTTTTTTATTTTTTGGGCAGTAAACTTTTTTTGATAGATTTCCCTTTCGTTAAATTTGAAAAAACAGCAAATTTTTTTAGTCACACAGGTGTTTATAGGTGACAAAAAACCTTTTAATATCCGTATACATTTCCGACGGTGTTTTTTTTTATTTTGGCCCCAAACTTGTTGATAGACATTTTTAGTTTTAAATTTTTAATCCGCAAATTTGTAGTCACCACAGGTTGAAGGGCCCAAAAAATCCCCTTTTTTATCGTTACATTTCGTACGTGTTTTTTTTTTTACTTTGGCGCAGGCTTGTTGATAGACCCCTTGCAGATTTTAAATTTGAACCACCCAATTTTGTTTTTGATTTTGGGGGGGTTTTTAATAGGTTATTTGGCGTCTTTTAATAAGAGATTTTCCAAAACTTTCCCTACCTTCCCAAAAATTTTTTATCTTTCTAACTGGGGTTTTTTTTGGGTAAGCGGAAAAAGGGGGGTTTTTTACAGGGTTTTGAGGGAAAAAGGGGGGAATTTTAGGTGGGGAAAAAAGATCAATCCCCTCATTCAGAGTCAGGTGTATTGGGTCAGTGTGAATCTCAGTAATTTAAACTCCCAATTTTTTTACATGGTTAATGAATGCCAATCTTAATTCGTCCTCCCCCAGGGCCCCTGTAGTCAACGTATAGATCCTCCCAAATGAACAGCCCCAAATGTCAACGTGTTAACCACATACCTTTTTTAAACCCTCTTTAACAAAATGCTTGGGGGCAGAAACTGTTTTAAAAGACTAGGAAAAGAATGATTTTTTTCGCTTGAGCCCAGTTACTGTGCCAAAAAAAAACCTCAATCGGAAAAATCCGGGCGGTGCAAATGCAGTCCCCCTTTTTTGTAGCCCCAGTTGATCAGAAGTGGGACACAAGGGACCCCGTGTTTAAATACCATTCGATCAACGGGTTTTTTTAAAAAACCCCCCGGGGGGGAAAAAAAAAAAACCCCCCCTTTTTTCCCCCCCCTTTTTTCCCCCCCCCCCCCCCCAAATTTTTTCCCCCCTTTTTTTAAAAAAATTTTTACCCCCCCTTTTAACCCCCTTTTTTTTTAAAACAAAAATTTTTTTTTTTCCCCCCCCCCAAAAAAAAATTAAATTTAAATTAAAAAAGGGGGGGGGCCCCCCCCTTTTTTTCCCCTTTTTTTTAAAAGGTTTTTCCCCCCCAATCCCCCCCTTTTTTTTTTTAAAAAACAAAATTTTTTCCCCCGGGGGGGGGCCCCCCCCCGGGGGGAAAAAGGGGGCCCCCCATTTTTTCCCCCCCAAAAAAAAACCCCCCAGGGGGTTTTGGGGGGGTTTTTTAATTTGGGAAAAAACCCCCCCCAAAACCCTTTAAAAAAAAGGTTTCCCCTTGCCCCCCCCAAAAACCCCCCTTTAAAAAGGGGCCCCAAAGGCCCCAAACCCCTTTCCCCAAAAAATTTTAAAAAATTTTTTTTTTAAAAAACCCCGGGGGGGAAAAGGTTTTTTTTAAAGGGGCCGGGGTTTTTTTTGGGGGGGGCCCCCCCAAAAACCCCCGGGGGAAAAAGGGGGGTTTAAAAAAAAAAAGGGGGGGCCCCCCCCCCCCGGGGGGGTTTTGGGGACCCCGGGGGGGGGGGCCCCCCCCCCTTTTTTTTTTAAAACCCAGGGGGTTTCCCCCAACCCCTTTTTTCCCCCCCCCCCCCGGGGGGGGGGAAAAAAATTTTTTGGGGGTTTGGGAAAAAAAAAAGGGAGGGGGGGGGCCGCAAAACCCCCCCCGGGGGGGGGGCCCCCCCCTTTTTTAAAAAAAGGGGGCCCCTTTTGGGGGTTTTTTTGGGGGCCCAATTCCCCCCCCCCCCGGCCTTTCCCAAAAATTGGCCCAAAAAATTTTTTTAAAAAAAGGGCCCCCCAAATTTTAAAAAGGGGAAACCAAAAAAGGCCCCGGGGGGTTAAAAAGCACCCCCCGGGGGCCCCCCCCCCCCCCCCGGGGGGGGGGGAAAAGCTCCCCCCCTTTTTTGGGGCCACCTTTTTCCCCCCCCCCCCCGGGCCCGGGGTTTAAAAAGGGCCTTTTAAAAACCCCAGGCCCCCCGGGCCGGGGGGAGCCGGCCGGAAAAAAATTTTTTTTAAAAAAAAAAAAAACCCCCCTTTTTCCCGGTTTTTTGGGGAAAACTTTTTTTCTTTTTTAAAATTTGGCCTTTTTCCCCCCCCCCAACCAAAAGGGAAAAAAAAAAAAAAAAAACCCCCCCCCCCTTTTTTTTTGGGGGGGGGGGAAAAAAGGGGGAAAAACCCCTTTTCCCCCAAATTAAAAGAAGCCCCCCCTTTATTTTTTTTAAAAAAATTTTTTTTTGGGGGGTTTTTGGGGGGGGGGTTTTTAAAAAAAAAATTTTTCCCCCCGGGGCCCGGGGCAAAAGGGCAAAAAGGGGGGAAAAAAAAAATTTTTTTAACCCCCAAAAAAAACCCCCCCCCCCGGGGGCCCGGGGCCTTTTTTGAAAAACCTTTTTCCAAAAAGGGGGCCCCTTTCCGGGGAAATTTTTTAAAAATTTTTTTCCCCCGGTTTTTTTTCCCCCCAAAATTTTAAAAAAAAAAACCCCCCCCCGGGGGGGTTTTTTTAAACCGGGGGGGGCCCCCCAAAGGGGGGCCCCCCCCGGGGGCCATTTTTTTTTAATTTTTTTTTTTCCCCCCCCCCCCAAAAAAAAAAAACCCCAAATTTAAAAAAAAACCTTGGCCCCCCCCGGGGGGCCCCCGGGGGGGGTTTGGGGGGGGGGGAAAAAAATTTTAAGGCCCCCCCCCCCGGGGGGGGAAAAAAAAAAACCGGGGAAATTTCCCTTTTTTTTTTTTTTTTTTTTGGGAAAAAAGGGAAATTTTTCCCCCAAAACCCCCCAAAAAAACCCCGGGGGTTTAAAAAGGGGGGGGTTTTTCCTTTTAAAAGGGGTTTTTTAAATTTAAAATTTAAAGGGGGGGGGGTTTTTCCCTTAAAGGGGGGAAAAGGGGGGGCCAACCCCAATTTTCCAAAAAAATTTTAAAAAAAGGGGGGGGGGTTTTTGGGGGAAAAACCGGGGGAAAAACCCCCCGGGGGGGCCCCCCCAAATTTAAAAAAAAAATTTTCCCCCCCCAAAAAAAAAAAATTAAAAAAGGGGGGGGGTTTTTCCCCCGTAAAAAAAAAAATTAAAAAACCCCCCCCCAAAAAAATTTTAAAAAGGGCAAAATTTTCCCCAAAAAATTTGGGGTTTTTTTGAAAAATTTAAAATTTTTTTTTTTCCCAAAAGGGGGCCCTTTTCCTTTGGGGGGGGGTTTAAAATTTTTTTCCCGGTTTTTTTCCCCCCCCCCCGGCCCCTTTTTAAAAAAAAAAAAAAAAAACCCTTTTAAACCCCCCCAAAAAAAAAGGGGGGGCCCCCTTTTTTTTGGGGTTTAAAAAAAAAAAGGGGGAATTTTTCCCAAAAAAATTTTTTTTCCCCCCCCCTTTTGGGGGGGGCCCAAAAAAAAAATTTTTTTAAAAAAAACCCCCCCCCGGGGAAATTTCCCCTTTTTTTTAAATTAAAATTTTTTTTGGGGGCCCTTTTCGGGAAAAACCCTTTTCCTTCCTTTTTAATTTTTTTCCCCCCCCCCCTTTTTTTTTAAAACCCTTTCCTTTTTTTTAAATTTTTTTTTTTAAAACCCCCCGGGGGAATTTAAAAAAAAAAAAATTTTTAAAAAAACCCAAGAATTTTTTTTTAAAACCCTTTAAAAGGGGGGGAAAAAAAAGGGGTTTTTTTTTTTTTGGGGTTTTTTTTTTTAAAAAAAAAATTTTTTTTTCCCAAAAAAAAAAATTTTTTTTTCCCCCCCAAAAGGATTTTTTTTTTTTTTTTCCCCCAAAACCCCCCCCGGGGTTTTTAAAAAAAGTGAAACCCCCCCTTTTAAAAAAAAATTTTAAAATTTTTTTTAAAAGGGTTTTTGGAGCCTTTTTTTTTTTTTTAAAAGGTTTAAAAACCCCCCCTTTAAAAAATTTTCAAAAAAAAATTTTTAAAATTTTTTTTTCCCAACCCCCCCCAAAAAACCCCCCCGGGGGAAAATAAAAAAGGGGAAATTTGCCCTTTAAAATTTTTGGGGGGGAAAAAAAAATTTTTTTTAAAAAATTTTCCCAAATTTTAAAAATTTGCCAAAAAATTTTTTTTTTTAAAAAATTTTTTTTTAAAAAAAAAAACCCAAAAAAAAAAGGGCCCAACCCAAATTTTTCTTAAAAAACCCCCCCAAAAAAAAAACCCCAATTTGGAAATTTTTTTTAAAAATTTTTTTTAAAAAAAATTTTTAAAACCCCCTTTTTTTTAAAAAAAAAAAAAAAAATTTTTTTTTTTTTAAAAAATTTTTTTTTTAAAAAAAATTTTTAAAAAAAACCCCCTTCCGGGGAAAAAATTCCCCCTTTTAAAAAAAAATAAAAAAAACCCCCAAAAAAATTTTTTTAAAACCCGTGGGGGGGGGGACAAAAAAAAAAAAAGGGGGTTTCCCCCCCCGGGGAAAAAAAAAAAATTAAAAAAAAAGGGCCCCAAAAAAAAAAACCCCGGTTTTTTTGGGGGGAAAAACCCCCCAAATAAAAAAAAAAAACCCCCCCCCCCCCCCCCCCAAAAAAAAGGGGGAAAATTTTTGGGGGGGTTTGGGGGTTTTTATTTTTTTTTAAAAAAAAACCTTTCCCCCAATTTAACCCCCCCGGGGGGGGTTTTTAAGGTTTAAAAGGGCCCCCCCTTTTTTTCCGGGCCCCCCCCCCACCCAAATTTTTTCCAAAAATTTTTTTTAAAAAAATTTTTTTTTTTTTTGGGTTTTTTTTTTTGGGGGAAAAAAAAAAAGGGGAAAATTTTTTTTTTCCCCCATTTTGGGGGATCTTTTTTCCCGGGGAGTCTGTCCCTAATCAATGAAGAAGGATTTGGAGGAAAAATGGGAAAACCCTTGAATTGATTGGGCCCCGAATTTAGTTCAGAAGCCAGGAGGGCAAATGTTTCTTTTAAAATAAAAAAGTGTTTTGGGGATGATTTTGGAAATTTTTATTTCTTATGGGGTTTTGCGGGGCGAATTTTAAAACATCTTTAAAGTGTTTAAAAACCTTTTAAAAAAATGCAGGGAGGGGTGGAAAAGTTTTTATGTTATCACACTTGAAAAAAAAACAAAATGGTTTAAAAATTTTAAAAAATAAAATAAAACCCTTTCCCCAAATAAATTCTGTAAACAAATGACAGTTTCCAAAAAAATATACTAAAGAGAGTCAAGTACAAAATTTGGGTTGTGCCACTTTGTGATTGGGGTCCAAAAAAGGTTTAGGGGTTTTTGCTGGGGGCCAGGGGCAGGGATAGTCTATGTCCGTGAAACTAAAATGGTGGTTGAAAGACTCCCCTTTTTTCCCGGCCCCTTTTTTAAAAGTGGGGGTCATGCGGGGTTTTGGGGGTCATGCTGTGGCCAAAGGAAAAGGTTTAGGGCAATTGGGCCCGTGGGAAACCTTTTTAAAGGGGTTTTTTAAAGCTCCCCCTTTCCGGCCCAAATTTTTAATTAATGGGGGGTCAGACAGGTTTTTAAAGGTAATTCTGGGTTAAAAAACAGATTTTCGTTTAAAGTCCAGTTTCAAATAAATGGGGTTAAAAAAACTCCTTTTCCCGGAACTTTTTAATTGGGGGGCAGGGAAAGGGTTTTTGGGGCATTCTGCGGGCCGGAAAGGTTAGTCAATGTCCAGGGTTTTAAATAAAATGGTTTGTTCAAAGGGTCCCTTTTTTCGGCACTTTTTTAAATTTGGGTCAGACGGTTTTAAAGGTCTTTTCTGCGGTAAAGGCAGATATATTTTAAAGTCCCGTTCAACTAAAAAGGTGGGTTTAAGACTCCCTTTTTCCCCGGGATTTTTAATTTGGGGGTCAGGGGCAGGTTTTTAAGGTCATACTGCGGGCCCAGGGAACAGTTAATAAAGGGGCAAATGTTTTTTTTTTCCAAGTTCAAATTTTTTAAAATTGGGGGAAAAATTTTTAAAGACTCCTTTTCCCAACACTTTTTTAAACTGTGGGTCAGGACAGGGGTTTTTAAATGGGTCAAAAATTTTAAAAAAATTTTTTGGGACAGGGGGGAAAAAGGTTAATTTTTTGGGCAATGTCCCCGGGTTCAACTTAAAAAATGGTGGTTGAAAAACTCCTTTTTCCCGCACTTTTTAATCTGTGGGGGAGACAGGTTTAATGGTCAAAATGCGGTTTCAGGGGGCAGAATAGTTAATGTCCCCGTTCAACTAAAAAGGGGGTTCAAAGACTCCTTTTCCCCGGCACTTTTTTTAATTTTTGGGGGGCAGACCCGGTTTAATGGTCATACTGCATCCAGGGAAAAGTTAGTCAATGTCCCGTTCAAATAAAATGGTGGTTCAAAGGAAAAATGTGGGTAAAACAGGTTTAATTTTTCATACTTTAGTACAGAAAAGGGGTTTTTTTAATGTCCAGTTCAACTAAAAAAGGTGGTTGAAAAAACTCCTTTTCCCCCCAGGCTTTTTAATTGTGGGTTTGACAGGTTTTTAATGGGTCCCAAAAACCCTGCCCCCCTACAGGGCAAAATATAAGGGTTAAAGGGCCGTTCACCCGAAATGGTGGGTTTTTAAAAATCCTTTTTTCGGGCCCTTTTTTAAACTGTGGGGGTCATGGAGGTTTTGGGGGGAGGGTGCATTCCAGGACAGGGGGTATTTTTAAAGTTTCCCGTTTAAAATAAAATGATGGTTCAAATCATACTGCCCCTTTTGGACTTTTTAATTTGTGGGTCATTTCAGGTTTTAAGGGTCAAGGGTGTGTGCAAGAAAAGGGATAGTGAATTTGGGCTGTGATTTTTTTTTTGTGGCTTTTAAAACCTTTAAATTTTCTTGCCTAAGATGTAGCACGTATCAAATTTGCTGTTGTGGTTTTTAATTCCAGCTTCTCCATCCCTGTTTGGGTGTTAAAAATTTAAGGTGTTGTTTCCCCCCCCCCCATAGACTTTAATGGTCATCGGCGATAAAAACTATTATGGGCTATCGGATATCTTTTGATAATTCCCCATAACGGGCTATCAAAACCCCATGATGATAGTCAAAAAGTAATCGCTCCCTAACTATTTTTTTTAACATTTATTGGTTTCGGTAAGTAAGGGTTTAACCCAGTCTTTTGCCAATATAAAGAGAATCTTGTGTTCCGCCCGAAAAACTGTTGTAAAAATTTTTTTTTTTTTTTTTAATGGGTCTTCTGTGGCTCCAAGTCTGAATGAGGCCCAGATCACTAAAAGTTTCCTCTCCTTTTTGAGGAAATTTACACTAGTCAATAATTTAAATCCCACAAGTAAAAGGAGATTGGACTCCTATTATTTGAGAGACTTCACCTAAAGTTTTTTAAATGGTGAGTTAATTTGACTGGATACACAGTATTGGTTAACTTCAACAGCCATCTCCAATAATTGAGTACATGTGACTTGTAATATCATTGCTTTCAAGAAAGCCATACAGGCTCTTTTGATTCTTAGTTTATATTAAAGAGATTGTCTCATCTCAAAGTTTCATAGGATGTATGAATAAAATAATGCTGCTTTGCTCTGTCACTTCCTGGTCAAGCTGTCTGTAATTAGCATATGAGCTCTGTGTATTCAGACTTCTCTGTTTATTAGTCTAGATTAAATATATGACCTTCTATGAGGTCCGGAGAAGCTTCTGAGCTAATGTAAACAGTAGAGTAATTAGTCTTTTGTCTGAAAGATCAGATAACACACAAGCTATCACACTGCTGGCAGTGACCTGTGTGATGACATCACTCCCTGCTATCAGATAGAACAAACAGCAGGGGAGAAGGAGTACACAGGTCAGTCACTTGGGAAACTAGAAAGACCTCAGAGGGGGATAAAATCACTTGTAGCTCCTTAACAAAAAAAGATGAGCAAAGCAATATATTTGGAAAATGTCTTCATTTAGTGTTCCATACATTTTGAAAGCTATTCTTGTATTGAGGCAACCCCTTTAATGTTATCACACCATTTTGTGTGTACAGCCCCTAGATAAACATATGTGTCCACATGGAAACAGACTACACGAAAAAGCATGTGTGAAGCAGATCTTGAAATTATGTGCCAACTGATTCTAAATGGATATTGTTTTATTCTACAAATATATGTCTGTTGACTTCTGATTCGTTGTGTTGTGTGGAGAACTGCCAGAGAAGATACTTTTTTTGTGTGATTATTCAGAAAATCTAATTCCAATTGTATATACTGTTTGGACTAACATTTACGAAGAATACACTTTGTTCCTTATACTTGCAGAAGCTCAGTGTTTCTTCCAACCATATGGTGAATGTTGGGTCATGAGCTCACATATGGCTTCATTTTATCATAACTTTTGGCTTGCGATAAGGGAAGTTGTCTATCTTTACAACCCTTTAAAAGCTGGTTTCCACACTCTCTTCATGGCTAAATCTCACTCTAACTGCTATCTGTGGATTCTTATTAAACACTGCAGTGATTAATAAAGTAGTTCCCCAACGTCTGCTCAGTATGCTCCCCTCTCTTGGCCTTAAAAGTTTAAGTCTCCTCTTAATTTTATTCCTACCTCTCTGAAGGTTTTGTGTATCATTTCAGTGTATCATCTGCTAGCTGTACTTTTTCTCTTCCCCTTGCTTTTGATGTTGCTCAGGGATCATTCCTAGGTCCCCTCCTTTCTTTTTCTACACTACTCATACTGGACAAATTATAGGAAGAGTTTAGAATTAATACCATTGCACACCTCTTTCTAATTAGACCACTTTTCATTACACCCAGGCAAATCACCAGTGATTGTCTGTTATTGAAACTTAATAATTCAAAAACTGAACTATTTGTGTTTACATCATTTGAAAACTTAAGTAAACCTGATGTTGTCACTTTAGAGTGTGGTAATACCAGAGCTATTTTTGGTGAGGGCAGGGCCGGCAAGCTCCCTAGGCAGCAGATGCATTAATAGAGAAAGGGTGCTGTTTGTGGTTGCCGGCCCCTGCTTACTCCAAGAAACAGCCGTGTTACACTGTAGATTAATTCAAACCTGTAGTGGGTAGAAAAAAAACTAAGGACATGTGACATGTGGCTGTGATGTACCATAAATCCTTTAGCTCTCACCACACCACAGACAAGGAGGAGCCAGACATTCAGTGATGTGGGTTACAACACCAGTCTAGAGGGGACTATATCAATGACCTATATGTTACAGGTGTGACAGGAGGGCTACATCAGTAGTCAATATATAACAGGGCGACCACAGCAGTAGTCTACATATGAAAGAAGGGGGGGAGGGGCTACATAAGTGGTCTATATATGATAAAGGAGCTATAGAAGTGGTCTATAAGTAACATAGGGGGTCTAAAGCAGTGGTCTATATGATACAGAGGAGGGGGCTACAGCAGTGGTCTATATTAAATATCACACCTACATTTGTGGTCTTTATGTGACAGATGAGGGCTACAGCAATAGTCTATATGTGACAAAGAGGGACAATAGAAATGGTCTATATGTGATAGAGGGGCTACATCAGTGGTCTATATGTGACAGGAGAGCAACAGCAACGGTCTGTATGTTACAAATGGAGGGTACAGCAGTCGGCTATATGTGACAGAAGAGGGGGCTACAGCAGTCGGCTATATGTGACAGAAGAGGGGGCTACATCAGTGATCTGTATGGGACATGTAGGGGCTACATCAGTGGTCTAAATGTAATGGGGCACAGCAGTGGTCTTTATGTGACAGAGGGGATCAATCAGTGATCTATATGTGAGAAGGAAACTACAGTAGTGGTCTAAATGTAATAGAGGAGGGGGCTACAACAGTGGTCTATATGTAACAAGGAACCTACATCAGTGGTCTTTATGTGACAGATGAGGGCTACAGCAATAGTCTATATGTCACAGAAGAGGGAGTAAAGCAGTAGGCTATAAGTGACTGAATAGGGGGGCTACATCAGTGGTCTGTATGTGCATGAGGGGGCTGCATTAGTGGTCTATATGTAACGGGGCACAGCAGTGATCTATATGTGACAGAAGAGGGCTACAGCAGTGGTTTATATGTAGCAGAGAGCCTACATCAGTAATATTTATGTGACAGATGAGGGCTAAAACAATAGTCTATATGTGACAGAGAGGGGCAATAACAGTGGTCTATTTGTGACAAAGGGAGCTACCTCAGTGGTCTATATGTGACAGGAGAGCTACAGCAGTGGTCTGTATGTTTCAGATAAAGGCTGCAGCAGATGTCTATATGTGATAGAAGAAGGGGCTACAACAGTAGTCGACAAATGACAGAGGAGGGGGCTATATAATTGGTCTATATTTGACATGAGGGAGCTACATCATTGGTCTATATGTAACAGGATGCACAACAGTGGTCTATATGTGACAGGGGAGCTACAGTAGTGGTCTCTCTGAGGCAGAGGGGGCTACAAAAGTGGTCTGTAGGTTACAGAGGAGGCCACAGCAGTGTTATATATGTAACAGGTGGTCTAAATGAACAGACAAAAGCTACCGAAATGGTCTATATGTAAGAGGGGGCTATTGCAGTGGTCTATATGAGACAGAGGGGGCTAAATCAGTGGTCTATATGTGACATAAGAGGGCTAAATTAGTGGTCTATATGTAATGGGGGCCATATCAGTGGTCTATATGTGACAGAAGATAGAGATACATCAGTAGTCTGTATGTAACAAAATAGAGAGCTAAGGCAGTTGATATGTAACACAGCCCTACATCAATGCTCTATATGTGACAAAGAGGGGCTATAGCACCAGTCTACATGTGATAGAAAAGGGGGCTACAGCACTGGTCCAAATGCAAAATGCAAATAGGACACTATTAACGTCTAGGGCACAATTTGAGAAATTTTCTGTTTGGCCTTCTATTTTGGGGACACCATCAGGCACTATTATTTTGGGGGCAGTATCTATGTGGCACTATTATTTATATCTGAAGTACAGCAGGTACAGGCAGGTACAGATATAGTACAGTACTATAGGCGGCAGTAGAATTGGAAGTTTTTGAGCAGATGAAGAATATGTGGGAAGGATGCTGGAAAATAAGTCTTCAGGATGGTCTGGACTAGATTGAGAAGAAAATAGAAGGTAAATGTTTCAAATCAGAGAAGACCTCATCTGTGAGACAACATTTTCCCACATATCTTAAAATAATTGCCCCTCAATGAATATAATTGTTATTAATTCATTGTGTCTATGTAATAAACAATGTTTGCAAGGAGGAGATTATTAAAAAAAATATATGTTTTGGCAACTATAGTGTTAAAATGGCCTTGGTTGAGGTATGGAGGGTGACACTGACAACTGATGGTCTTCATTAAGGGTGAGTTTCTTGAGTGCATCTGGCCACTGTCTCAATTGACCAATGGGGTGGGGAGGTTCTCCCTGCTATAAGAGCAATTAAGCCTGGAAACTGCCGTGGGTACTATCATAACTCCTAGGCAGCACACTCACTGTCTTAGGGTCATGCTATTTCAGACCTTCAATTCTTTACAAATTTCACTGGCACACTAAAACATTTCCAGGGTCCACCGTTTTCTGACTGTAAGAACAGTCATAACCCCTCTTTTTGCTCTGATACTGTCTCTTCCTCATTATTGTAACTCTTTACAAATTTGGTTTCCGTGCTGCACTATCTTTATATGCTCTTTATTTATCTACCTTTTTAAAACTATTTTACATTCGAAATAATCTAAAGTTAACTTTTTCCCCTTATTTTTTTGGGGAAAACATTTCCCTTTTTGATCAAATTAAATTCAAATGTCTTAGTTTTAGACATCCTAAAAAATTTTTTTTGGCGGCGGTTTCCTTCAATTTCTAGTAATCTGTTCCTTTTAACCCTTTTTCATTTAACAGTATCCCCTCCACGCCTTCATCTTAATATATTTGATATCTGCCCATATACAAACATGTAACGCAAAAAGTGAGCAGCACTAGAAGTAAAAAAAAAATTGGGTGCATACCCCAACAGACCTGAATCAGGGTCTGTATAAAGTTATCAAAAAAAGAAAAATAATGCCTTTATTACCCAAAAACAAAAAGTGCCAAGTAGTTGCATAAGTATTCTATCCCTTAAAATTGTTCCTCTTTTTTAAATGGGGGTAAAAAGGGGGACTTTAAACTGGACAAGTTGGGGGTAGGGATACATTTAAGACAAATTGAAACCCTTGGGGCCCCTAGAATTAATTTTTCTTTGGGCCCCAAAAAACAAACCGGGCTAAACCCCTTTGGAAAAAACACCATTTAAAAGGGGTCACAAGTTTGGGGCCCAGGTGGTGAAAAATTTTCTAGGCCTTGGGGAAGCAAATTTAATCGAAAATTTTAAATTTTGAAAGTTTTTTTTTTAAAAAATTCCGAAAAAATTTTAGGGGGAACTCCTAAACTCTTCAGCCATTTTCGGCGCTTCCCTTTTTTTGGGGGGCCCAGCAAATCATTTCCCAAGACATGACTTTAACAATGACGGAGGGGAAAGGGCATTTGGAAAAACCAAAAGATCGTTTTTGGAAAAACAGGTTTCCGTTTCCCCAAGTTTTTTCAGGTTCCAGAGGCAAATAATTTTCCCCCCTCAATACGTGCCAAAAAATTTCGTTTAAAATTAAACAGAAACCCAGCTGTGAAATTTTGGTAGATTAGAAATTTTACTTTTTGTTAGACAAACTTTTTAAAAAATAAAAGGCGTACACAATTGGGGGGTCGGGGAACACGGAACAGAAAAAGGAGGCGCTTTTAAAGGAGAGTTATTTTCACCCAATTTCCTGTTTGAAACCTGATTAAATTTTTTTACTTTTTTTGCTAACACCAGCCTAAACGAAAAAACCTTTTATTTTGGCACCCCGGCAAGCCCCTTTGACTTATTTTGGATACGAAATTTTTGCATTTAAAATGCAGGTTTTTTATGCAAAACCATTTTTTATCCCCTAAAAATTTTAAATGGGTTTTCATTTTGCGAGCCTTTTTGTTCGCTCACCGAACTTATTTGGAATAAGAAATTTGAAATAATTGCAGGTTGATTTCATAGGGAAAAACCCACCTTTTTTTTACCCTTTTTTAAAAAGGTTTTTTTTACTTTCCAGTTTTTCAAAGCCCACCGGTATATTAATTTAATACAGAAGTTCAGAACAGGGTATTTCATACAAAACCCATTTTTAAAGCTCTTTTTTTCCCATAGGGTTTTTTCACTTTGCCAAGCCCCAGTTTTTTTCAAAGCCCCTGAATTTAGGTTACAGAAAGCTTTAAGCAGGTGTATTTATAGGTGTTAAAACCTACCTTTTATACCCTTTTCAATTTTAAATGGTGTTTTTATTTTGGGCAGCCCATTTTGTTCAAAGCCCCATCTTTATTTAATAAGGATACGAAATTTTTCTAGTAATTGCGGTGTATTAAAGGTGCAAAAACCCCCTTTTTTTACCGTCCAAATTTTAAATAGGTGTTTTCATTTTGGCCAGCCCATTTTTTGTTCAAAAAACCCACTTTTATTTATATAAGGATAAAAAAATTTGCTAAAATTGGGGTGTTTTTATGGGTGCAAAACCCACCTTTTTTTATCCCCAAATTTTTAAATAGGTGTTTTTCCACTTGCGAGCCATTTTTTTTCAAAGACCCCTTGTACTTTTATTGGAAAAGAAATTTCTAAAAAATTGCGGTGAATTTTCATAGGTGAAAACCCCCTTTTATTTTTCGTCTCAATTTTTAAAAATAGGTGTTTTTTATTTTGGGCGGCCTTTTTGTTCAAAGACCCATTTGTACTTATATAAGGATAAAATTTTTTTTCTATTAATTCATTGTTTTTAAAAAGGTGAAAAACCCCCTTTTATTACCCGGCTCAAATTTTAAATAGGTGTTTTTCACTTTGGCGCACCCCATTTTTTGGTCAAAGATCCCCCTTGACTTATATTAGGTTTACAGAAGTTGTAGAAATTGCAGGTGTATTTCATAGGTGAAAACCCACCTTTTTTTTATCGTCTAAATTTTTTACATAGGTTTTTAACTTTGGCGCACCCAGTTTTGTTCAAAGACCCTCTTTTACTTATATTAGGAAAAAAATTTGCTATTATTGAGGTGTATTTCTAGGTGCAAAAACCCACCTTTTATTACCCCTCTAAATTTTAAATGGGTTTTTTTTCATTTTGGCGCACCCCATTTTTGTTCAAAACAGATCTTGAAATTATATTAGGATACAGAAATTTGCTAGAAAATTGCAGGTGTATTTCATGGTGCAAAAACCCCTTTATTATCCGAATAATATTTAAAATAGCTTATTTAAATTGGGGTCGGCCCAGTTTTGTTAAAAGAGCCCCCTTGTTTTTAAAATTTCTTGAAACAGAAATTTTTTGGAAATGCTGTTGTTTTCATTGGTGAAAAACCCCCACCTTTTCTTATCCGTTTAAAATTTTTAAATAGCTTATTCATTTTGGTTCCCCCAGTTTTTTTTTAAAATACCACCTTGTATTTAAATTTTTGGGAAAACAAAAATTTTGTAGTTACTGTTTGGGGGTATTTCATTGGTCAAAAACCCCCCGTTTGTAACCCATATAATTTTTTAAATTTCTGTATTGCAGGGGTGGCGGCCCTAGTTTTTTTTTCAAATAGCCAATTTGTACGCAATTTGATAGAAAATTTCTAGCAACTTTCTTGTTTGTCATTGCTGCAAAAAACGAAATTTCTATCCGGTAATTTTAAAAACTTTATTAGCTCGTGAATCTCTTTGGCGCAGATAGCGATTGTATGATATTTTTTGAAAACTACATTCCTAGTCCACGGGGGCATTGTAAATCCCTGGACGAAGAAGAACATTTTTTGTTTTTGTTTTAGGTTTCTTCCACCAGACCGCTTTTCACGGTTTTTGCGAAAAAAATTCATTTCTAACCCTAGTTGGTGTAGGGAAAATTAGACGGAATTTAAGAAAAGCTTGTTTTTCCCGTCTTTCAAAAAGGGGCTGTCAAAAACTTTCCATACCTTCTTAATTTTTTATCTTTCTGACGGGCAAAATGCAGGGGGAAACGAGCAAAGGGGTGTGGGACTACAGGAAAGGGGTACAGAAAAGGTGTCCTTCCATTTGGGGGGCACAATACAAAAGCCACGGTCGTCAGTTGCAGGACCGTCAGGCCTGTCATCGCTTGGTCGGGCCCCCTGGAATTTCAGAAACAAACAGCACGCAATCTGTTCTTCGTGGTTAATGAAACCCTGCACCCCACATCGTCACAGCATCGTCAGCATCATCCAACATGAACCCAAAGGTAGCCCAAATGTAAATTTTGGACCCCCCACTGGGATAATCCATTTTCGAAGACCTAAAAGGGAAATTATAATCCCAGGGCCACTCCCAAAAGGAGGGGTTTCACAAATTGGGTACTGAACAGGAAACTTTAAACCCCTTTGGGTCTACTGAACGGGTAACGTTTAACCCCAATTTGTCTACTAAACGGGTTTAAAATTTTAATTCCATGCGTTACTGAAGGGGTAATGTATATCCATGCCCTTATGAAAATGTTAGATACAATCCTAAACCGTTGCGGAAATTAAAAAAAGGAAGGGGAACTTAAAATGTCTAAACACAAAAGCTGAAGTTTGCAACCAAAAAGGGGGGGAAATTGAGGTGTTGTTGTAGAGGAGCTGATTGATGTGGTAGTATTGTGAAACATGGGGTGGGACCCACGCATGATTGGGGAGTCAACATTCAAGGTTTTTAAAATTTTTAAAAGACCGAGGAACAGGGGGGGAGAAGGAGTGTGTTGTATATAAGGAAAAATATGAAGGGAAAGTGAAAGGGTAATCGGGGGGAGACTAATGATTGGAAAAATTGTGGGGGGAAAAACAAAAGGGGGGGAAAAAATACGAAAATATTATTTTTTGGTGTAAAATTTTAGACCCCCGAACATCACTGAGGGGGTAGAAAAACAGATGCAAATCAAAGGGCGGGCAGCACAGGCAGGGACAGTATAAAAATGGGGACTTAATTTCCCCCCCTTTTACTGGGGGCCCCCGGGTTTTGCGAATGAAAGGGAAGGAAATTCCTCAATCTGTTAGAGGTAATTTTATGGGGCAGTTTTTTTGGAGGAACCCACTAGAAGTATGCTCTGTGGTTGTCATTTTTAACAAAGCAGAACTAGCCCGGAGCGGGAGTTTCTGAAAATCTTGGAACAGTGCCTAATAATTTACTTTTAGGTAAACTGGAAAAAGAAAAAAAAGAGGGGAAGGGAAAAACATTTTTAATTTTTAAAAGGGCCCCAAAATTTTCCCCAATGAGGGAGCAATACAGGACCTAAGGGGGCGCTATTAGCAAATGGTGATATAGAAACCCAAATGGGGGTTTTTTTAAAAAAACTTTTGGAAAATTTTTTCAAAATTATTCCTATGGGGTAAAATAAAGGCGACTAAAAAAAAAACCCCCAAAATGGGTTCTACTTTGTTGAGGGCAAAAACAATAAAAAGGGGGTTTAAAAAATAAGTCAGAGGGGGGGGCACAGCCTTTTAAAATTATAGAAGCTTAATAAAACTAAAAAAAGGATAAAACACTAAAATTCAAAATGAAAGGCAGGTGGGCCCAAGGGGCTGCAAGACAAAACCCCAAGAATTTTTTAAGCATTTAAAATTCCAAAAGCCAAAATCAGAGCAAATAGGACCCAAAAAAAATGTGATGGGGGGGTGGTCACTGGTGACCAGTAAGGAGAGGGAAAAAAAATGTTTTCACTCATATTACTGTCAATGAAAAAAGTAGTTGATGGGGGTGGGGCCCAATCAGAATAGGTGGGGACGACTGTTAATACTTTTGTTTAAAATTTAAATTTGTCGTTAGAAAAAGTAAACCCAAATTAAATTAATGAATTTGAACAAGGCTCCAGGCCCGATGGCATTCACCCCAAAGTTTTTTTAAAGAGTCAGCTCGGTTATCCGTGCCCCTTTACATATATTTTTGAGATTTCCCGGTGACTGGTAAAGTCCCGGAGACTGGCGCAAAGGCAAATGAGTTCCCCTTTCAAAAAAGGTTCCAAGTTGCCAGGTAAATTTTAGACCGAAAAATTTAACATCTGTTGTGGGAAAAAAAGTTTGAGGGGCTCAAGGGGCATATACAGGAGTATGTTGACAAAAAATTTTTTATGGGATTGCCACATGGGTTTACAAGGACAGGGAAACGTCAAACCAACCCGATTTTTTTTTTGAAAAGGTGAGTAAAGTCTGGATAGCGGGGCAGCTGCGGTATTGGTTTTTAGACTTTGCAAAAGGGATTTGAAAACTGTCCCCCAAAAGCTTTGTTGGGTAAATTTAGAATCCATTGGGTTTAAGATAACAGGTGAATGGGTCAAAAACTGGGTTGGATCTTATCCCAAAAGTGGGGGAAATGCTCCCCTTGAGTGGTTCCCCCTCGGAGTGGGGTGCCCAAGGGCTCAGTATTTGGGCCTCTCTTTTTTAATGTATTTATTAAAGATATAGTGGAAGGGATCGTAGCACCCCCTCGATTTTTTGCAGATGACCCAAGATGCGGTTTTGCAAACATGGAAGATGCTCATAAATTTGCAAGAGCCTGGCACACTGAGTGCTTTGGCTCCACTTGGAAAAGGGGGGCAATTGGATAAAAGTAAGGTTTGCATTGGGGAAAAAATTACAGGCATCAATGTCCTAGGGGGAAAAACTTGGAGAATCATTGTTGAGAAAGACTGGGCGTTTTTTTGTGATCAAGACAAAATAGCCAAGTCAACAGCTGCCCCTGGGGAAGTAAGATATTGGCGTGTATTAAAAGAGGCATGGATCTCGGGACAAGGAAGAATTCTACCCGTACAAAGCATTGGTGCGCCCATTAGAAAGCTGTTCCTTCTGGGGCCCCATTTTTTAAAAAGAGATGTAATGGAGCAGAGAGATAAAAGACGGAAAACCAAAACTTAAAGGGGAATGGAGCATCTTTGTTATAGGGAGGGGATAGAATTGAACTTTTAGCTTGAGAAAAACGGCTTGGGGACATGATTTAAATTTTATATAAATGGCCCTCAAAAAATATGGGGGGAAATTTTTTTTCAAATGGCCCCCCCCAAAAAAACAAGGGACATTCCCTTCAAATAGAGAAAAAAGGATTTAATCTCCGAGGAAAGAGTGTTTTTTCACTGTAAAGAACTGTAATTGTGGAATAGCCTACCCTTGAGGGGCTGGTCACACAAAGGAAAAAAGTGAGGTTTTTTAAGAAAGGCTTAGATACCACCGGAACTAAAAATATTAAACTATACCAGAAAATTTGGATCCTGGGTGGGGGAGGGTTGGGGGCAGAAAATAAAAGGGCTCCCCGGAGCAGATTGGTTCATGCCTTGGGGGTTTTAAAGGGAATTAACCAGGGTGATTGGGCATAATGTCCTTGTCTAATCCCTTCACCTACATTTTTTCCCCCCCTTTTTTGAGCTTGATGGACAAAGTGTCTTCTTTCAACCGTACTAACTATGAACAGTAATATTAAACTCTGTGATGACAAAATGCGGGTTGGGGTCAAGAACTTTCCAAAGATCAAGAGGCAAAAAAAGGAGATTTTGTCTGCTTGACACCCCAATTGGACCCCTCAGAGGAGGAGAAGGGAACCGGTCAATCGGCAAAAACCCGGGGGTCGGCAAAGCCTGCTGCCTTGTTTTAGCCCCAGCTCCAGGGGTGCAGAATTCAGGATGAGGGGAAGTCACCGGTTTGATGATGATGATGAAAACATTGCGGATCCCCATTGTTTCCTTTTTCAAAGAATTTCTTTCGAAAAAACAACTTACACTGGACGAAGAGGAAGGCGGTGGGGGTTTAAATGTCATCCTCAAAAAGGGAGAGGGCGGTTTCCCCACAAGTCTGCTGTATTATTTCCGCCAAACCCCCGAAGCGGGGAAACATGCTCCTCCCCCTTATTTCCCGTCGAAAAAGGCCCCCCGGACCCCCCAAGCCTGCCTTTTTTCGAGGGCCTCGATTTACCCGCGATGTCATATGCCCCCCGGGGGGGCCTTTTCCGTAAACGGGCATCATAGGGCAAGAATTTAGGTGTTTAACCCCACAACTTTTTAGTCACTGCACGAAAAACTGATTAAATGGAGGGGGGAACACATGGCCAAAAAAAGGCTTACACCGGGGCATCACGTGCCCAAGAAAACCGGCCCTGATTATTATTTTATTGTTATTTTTTTAAATTTTTATTTTTTTTTTTTGAGGGGCCCCCGGGTTTTCCCCACACTGTACATTCAGGTTTTCCTACATAACATAGGTCAACAAGTACAAAGGGGACAAATTTCTAACTAACAAATTACAGAAGGAGAGAGGTCCCTCCCGGAGGGGTTACACTCAAAAAAGGGAAAGGGGGGAAAGACAGAAGGTGAGGGGCAACATGGTTGTGGATTGTAGTACGCAGGGTTTTGTTGGGTTTTAGCAATCCTGAAGGAGGGTTTTTAGGTTCTTTTGAGGCTGTGGAAAAGGGGAGAGCTGAGGTGTTGGGGGAGTGAGTTCCCGATATGGGAGAAGCCCGGGGGAAGTCTGGGACGGTTGTGTGAGAGTTACACGGGAAGCAAGAAGAAGGGCCCTTTTAGGAGCAGATTGCGTGACGGAGATATCTGGAGATTAAGAGAGATGTATGGAGGGGAATGGTTTTGGAGAGCCTTGTAGGTCAAGGTTTCAAAATTTAACGGTTTGTGGGGAAAGGGGAAACCATGAAGGGATTGGCAGAGGGGGCCCGGGAGAGGATATTAAGGAAGAGGCGAATCAGACGGGCAGCAAGGTTTAAGGGTGGATTGGAGGGGGCGATGGTGCTGCTGGGGGGCCACGGAAGGAAGTTTTCAATAGTTAGGCGTGAATAAGAGGGCCCCGAACCAGCTTTTGTGCTTTTGAAGTTTAAGAATAACGGATTGGGAGATATTTTTCAGGTGGGGGCGAGGGGGAGGGAGGGTTTGGATGTGGGTTTAAGGGGCAGATTGGAGTCAAGGGTATCCCAAGGCAGCGGACTTGTGGGGCTGGTGAGGAAATGTAGATTGACTGGATAAAGAGATCAGTGGAGGGATGGAGTGGAAAAGGTGTAAAGATATGATTTTGTTTTCTCCCCCGTTTGTTCAGGAGACATGAGGGGGGAAGAAGGAGATATGGAGAAAGACCGTCAGGGATCCCAGAGAGTGAAGGTAATATCGGCCGGAATTTGAGTTGGGTACATCAGCAACAGATGGTTTAAAGCCTGCGATGTATTGTTACCCCGACCAATAGTGTAGATAGAAAAAAAGTAGTGGCCCCGGACAACCCCGGGGTACACCAACAAGGGGGCGGGGAAAAGGAGGAGGGTTTGCGTGAGTGGAGACCTGAAAAGTCCCTCAGTAGGTAGGAGGATATCCAGAAAGGGGCCCAAATCCGGGTGCCGGGGAGGAGAGGATTTGTATGGGATAAGGGTCGACAGTGTCAAAGGCGGAGACAGGTCTAGAGGAGAAGAAGAATGGGGGTGAGTTTTTGGGAGTTGCTAGATGTTGGGGGACTTTGGGTTAGGGCGGTTTTGTAGAGTGGTGGGGCGGGAAACCAGATTGCAGTGGGTCAAGGAGAGAGTTGGTGGATAGATGATAGGAAAGTTGAAGATAAACGTGTTGTTCGAGGAGTTTAGAGGCAAATGGAAGCAGTGAGTTGGGGCGATAGTTGGACAGACAAGAGGGGTCAAGAGATGGTTTTTTAAGGATAGGTGTAATGGTCGCACGTTTAAAGGAGGAATTGATCTGTTGAAATTAATCTGTCTTGGAGACTGTCAACACACAGGTCAGGAGCTGTGGATGGCTCTTCGCAAAGAACCGTGGCGCTGGCTGGGTGACAAAAAAAACCCTTTTGCCAGGCAAGGTGGTGTGGGATAATAGTTTGAAATCTGCTGGCCGCCCTTAAAATCGGTAGGCTGGAGCACATCCCTTGCCCTTTGGGACATGTCATGAACCTTTTTCGTCCAGAAATTTCTAAAGGCTACCCAGGTCTGGACTGCCTGCTGAGGAAGGCTCGAGGTCTGAGCTCACACTTCCGCCATTCGCACCCTGCTTCGTCCCGCCTGGCTGTGTTGGAGCGTCAGCTTGGCCTCCCTGTCAACCGTCTCATTGTTGACGCGGCAACACACTGGAATTCCACCCTCCACATGCTCCTGCGATTGTGGCAGCAGCGCAATGCCACTACGCAGTACGAAGTGACACATGACCTGACAAGCAGCGGTGTGGACATTGAGTTGTTGAGCCACAGAGAGTGGAGGCAGGTGAAAGAGCTCATGCACCATCCTTGCCAGTTTTGAAGAAGCCACCAAAAATGGTCAGGGGCGACAATGCCCTTGTCAGCATGAGCATTGTGGTGTCTTAATTCTGGAACGATCGTTGGACACTTAAAAACATCAGGTCCCACCAGCGCGGAGGAGGAGACGGACACAGATGCGGACACGAGCTTTATCTCCTTCGAATCCAGAAGGCCGACATTTTTCACAATTTTATCGGTCTTCATTAGGCAGTGGTTCGGAGTCCAGGGCTAGTGCAAGGCGGCGCCTAGCTCTCAGGGTGCATCATCTGAGGCAAGTCGGCTGTGTTGAAGCTGTGCCGAAGGAAGCGGAGGAGGATGAGGTATTCCTGGACACCGACGTTACTGACGTCCCTGCCTTGGAAAGAAGTTGGCACGAATTTGAGGCAGGGGAGGAAGATGAGGAAGATCAGCTTGCTAGTGCCCCTTGACCCAGAGGCTTGGGAAATCAAGGCTCCATCTCTCACATGAGTGTTTGGGATGCTCCATTTCCTCCAAATGATCCTCGCATTAAGGCCTCAAACTGAACAACAGTTATGGGTGGCCACCCTCCTCGATCCCCGGTACAAAGCAAAACTTGCTTTCCTTCCCCCCACCCAAATGAGAGTAAAATGCAGGAATTGGAGACCGTGCTGATTGATAAATGGAGACATCTGTTGCTCTGCTCACATTCTTCAAATATCACGTGGAACAACGTCAGCAACGTAACGTAGTAGAGTGCCAAGTAGCCGTAGGGGGCAGCAGGCAGC
Source organism: Phyllomedusa bahiana (assembly GCA_025379985.1). NCBI lineage: Eukaryota > Metazoa > Chordata > Amphibia > Anura > Hylidae > Phyllomedusa > Phyllomedusa bahiana. The sequence continues at coordinate 129,596 of JAODAL010006049.1, forward strand.
AGGAAATGTGGCAGAAGCCTAATGGGTAAACCTCTGGCAATCTTTATTTACCACCTCACCAACGCATGTAAGGGCAGGGCACACATAAACACACAGAGACCGGATTAAGATCATGGTGAAAGACTATCTGCGTCTCAACACCGATGTTTTTGGATGTGTTCCGGACAAATAGACTTCTGGGTATCTAAAATGGATGATGGCCCGAGCTCGTCCCCACGCCATAGAGGTGTTGTCCTCCCCATCAGCCAGCGTCATTTTGTGAGTGGACCTTCAGCCAGCTGGAGGAGTCATTACAGACAAACGCATCCGGCTTTCCACAGATAATGTGGATCGTTTGAACTTTCTCAAGATGAATCAGGCATGGATCTCTGATGATGTTGTGGCCCAATTGCCGAGTTCACGATTAGTTCCCGATCTACTTCACATTCCTCTTCCAAAAAAATGGTCCTTTTGAAAACTTTTTTTTTAAATGATCATTTCTTACTGCAATTTTTATTCTCATTTCCCCAAAAGTTATTTTGTGGTTTTGTGGTGAGGAAGACTGTAAAGACACCAAGGTTTCATTTAAAAAGCGTTATTCCATTTACTCACTTTATCTTTAGAATTTTCCGCATTGTAAATGGTTTTGGGGTCATGGTGCTGTGAGATACAGCTATAATCATGGTCCTTTGGAACAGAAATGTGGCTTCTGAGTGGCATTTCTCCCTCACAATTTTTAACAGTGGCTGAAAAGTAATTTTTATAATTTTTTGGGTCATGCTGCTGTGAAATGAAGCAATACTACAGGTCCTTTTCTAAAATATTTGGTTTCTAACAGACATTTGTTCTTTCAAAATTGTCAATAGTGGCTCAAGGGTCATTTTGAATTTTTGGTGGCATGTTGCTGTGAAATGCAGCTATACTACAGGTCCTATTCTAAAAAATGTGGTTTCTAACAGACATTTGTTCTTCACAATTGTCAAGAGTGGCTCAAAGGTGATGGTGCTGTCGGAAACAGCAATAGGTAGGACACTGTTAATGGACACATATTGCAAAATGACTTGTTTTTTGTAAGATCTTTAAATAGCTAGCAATCCTTGTAGTGAGAAACCCATTTATTACAATTTAAAAAGAGAAACAAAAACGTGGTGGGGATTCCCTCCTAAAAATGGTGGTTGAAAGTTCAAGTAAATTAATTTTGCGTTGTCAAATAAAAATTTCTTTCCTTCTGGCACTTTTTTAATTTGTGGTCATGCAGGTTTAAGGGTCATGCTGTCATACAAGACAGGGATAGTGAAAAGTCTTGGTTTTTTTTTTGTGACTCTTGTTGCCTAATTGTGTTGCCTAAGTTTTAGCACGTATCCAGTTTACTGTTGTGGGTGTTAAATTCCAGCTTTTCCCGCCCTGTTGGGTGTAAGAATGAAGGTGTTGTTCCTTCCCATAGACTTTAATGGTCATCGGCGATAATCTATTATCGACTATCGGATATCGGCATGATAATTGACGATATCGACTACCGATCCAATGATGATAGTTGACGCAATCGCTCATCACTATTGGTGGGGAGATGGATGGAGCTAACTACACAGCAAGCCTGGAGTAAATAGGAAAAATTTCTAAAAAGCTGTAAAAGACTTGAGACTTGTCCAGCAGGACAACAACCCATAATATACAGCCAAAGCTACAATAAAATGATTTAAATCAAAGCAAATTCATGTGTTAAAATGGCCCAGTCAAAGTCCAGATCTAAATCCCATTGAGACTTGGCATGACTTGAAAATTGTTGTTCACAAATGTTCGTCAACCAAACTGACTAAGCAAATTTGCATGGAAGAATGGGAAAAAATTCCAGCTTTTAGATGTACAAAGCTGGTTGAAACATACCCCAACAGACTTGTAGCTGTAATTACAGAAAAAGGTGGTCCCAAAAAATATTGACAAGCTACAGCGGGGAAAAAAGTATTTAGTCAGACACCAATTGTGCAAGCTCTCCCACTTAAAAATATGAGAGAGGCCTGTAATTGACATCATAGGTAGACTCAACTATGAGAGAGCTGAAGGAAGGAGGTTTGCACTCAAAATCTCACGATACCTGGCCCCACTCATTCTTTCATGTACATGGATCAGTCGTCCTGGTCCCTTTGCAGTGAAACAGCCCCAAAGCATGATGTTGCCACTCCCATGCTTCACAGTAGGTATGGTGTTCTTTGGATGCAACTCAGCATTCTCTCACCTTAATTTTGTTTCTGGTGTCATTCAACAGCTCTTTGGTCTTCACCATAGTGGAGATGGGATTGTGACTGTTTGAGGTTGTGGACAGGTGTCTTTTATACTGATAACAAGTTCAAACAGGTGCCATTACTACAGGTAATGAGTTTAGGACAGAGGAGCCTCTTAAAGAAGAAGTTACAGGTCTGTGAGAGTCATAAATCTTGCTTTATTTGTAGGTGACCAAATATTTTCCACCATATTTATTTTCCACCAAAATTTGCAAATAAATTCTTTCCAAATCAGATAATGTGATTTTCGGGATTTATTTTCTCATTTTGTCTCTCATAGTTGAGGTCTACCTATGATGTCAATTACAAGTCTTTCTCATCTTCTTAAGTGGGAGAACTTACACAATTGGTGGCTGACTAAATACTTTTTTCTCTACTGTACCCTTTGAGTTTTTTAATTTGCAAACATTTGGAAAAGCATGTATCATTTTCTTTAGGCTATGTCTACACAGCACTGGATTTCGGCAGGTTTTTCAGTGGATTCAGTATTTTGAATACGCTGAAAAGCCGACTGTACCCAGCGCTGTTTAGCCCTCAATAGAAAATACATGCTGTAGTCTACACAATACAGATTTTTTAATGAGGTTTTCCTAAACCGAAAACCGTCTGGCAGAATATAGAACATGTTTATTCTGCCAGACTGACGTTGGATTCCCGCAGCCCCAATGTACTGGGCCTCGGAATCCGAAATCCGACCACTGGTTTATTAACAAAAACCATGTGAAAATGCTGTTAGATTTTGGACTGCATTTTCACTTGGCTGTGTAAACATAGCCTTATGTTTCACAAATGCTTGCTACTTTGCGTTGCTATATCACATAAAATACCAATAAAATACATTTAAGATTATGGCTGTAATGTTTAAAAATATGGAATAGTTCAATGGGTATGAGTTCCTTTGCAGCACACTGTATGTTTTACATACCAATATTATATCAATATTTACAAGAAAACATAACACGTGTGAAGAATTAATGTAATAAGACATCATTAATCAGTCCAAAATCTTGAGGAATATATTGAGAAATATTGGGAGACCCCACTGCATTACCTCGGCATAGACACAGTACATGCATGAAAATCTAAAACAGGGCTAATCCAGCTCAATAAAGGGGAAGATAGTGCATGCTTAGAGAATTGGAGAGCAGCTGTATAGAAAAACTTAGGGTATCATCAGTAAGCTTCACATGCATAATTCAGCTCATGTATCCAAAGAACACATATTGAAAACTGTCAAAATATGAATATTTGAAAAGGAGTGCACATATCAAGTAGACATAACCAAGAGTTTTATGCTTATCCATCTTGAAGTGTACCACCTTTTATTCAAAGCCCTTTACACATATTATCCACATTTTCTCACAGATAATAAGTTCTTGTGAACAGGAGCCTTCTTTAAAATGTTTATCAGTTTGTAACTGCAATGGAATATATTGCCACTGTATTATAATTATAATTGTAGTTCTATTGACATAATTGCAATACTATTTTTGTGTGAAAGAAAAAATTATTTTGTGTAAAATATTGTAGATACGCTCTAATACACTTTCCAAGAGGTTGCTTTGCAGAAGTCTTAGATATAGTTATTTAAAACCATTTAAAAAAAATTATACTGCATTAGGGACAATGTGGTCCAAAAATGAAAAAGAAAAATATACTGACCCAGCTGTCCCCTGCCACTGCCACTCTGGAGTTCCCAGTGATAACTTACAGGTTCTCTTCCAAAAGAACTCAAAAGACAATAGGAGTGGACCCTGGGGAACAAATAATATTAATAATCTTTATTGATATAGCAGATGTCAGGGATTTTTTCAGTTTTGGGCCAAGTCCCAATCCAGTTAAAACATTTTGTATGTGCAGCCATTTTAAAGGGCTTCAAATATTTATGAAAATGGAAATCTGTATCCTTGCACTTTTCATAGACCCACAGTCAAACTGGGACCGAATACTCACACACCTACTGCATTTTTATTTAGTTCTGTGTTTGGTTTTGCTCTTTACTTTTGGAGGTTTGACTTTCCAAACGCTTACATTGTATGTCTAAATTTTTCCCATCATTCATATTTTTGCTGTTTGAGTTGGATTGTTCACAGAAAAGAAGATTTATGTCTTCAGTGTGAAGACTAGTCAATTTAACCTTAAAATATGTGCATTAGCATAGTGTGCAATAACAAAACTCTTAATAGGATGTTGGTTGGATTTGAATCAGGGCCTCGCTCCTGTGATGCAACAGTGCTAACAAGAAGACACTGTAAAAGTATAAGGGTTTATTCAAAGGTCACAGATATGTCATGATTTTTGGCACAATTCTTTCCAAATCACAGCAAAATGCTGCCTTTGTACTGTGGCTTTTGAAAAATTACAGCAAAAAATGCAGCATCTAAGAATAAATCTATGTGTAAACAAGCTGTTTATTACAGCTGGTCTCATGCTGCATCACCCATGCCTGGAGTGAGCTCCGGCTGTGGGTGATTAACCCCTTATCTGCTGTGATATATCGCTATCGCCACAGCTAAGGCAAAGACAGAAGGATGGAGCTACTTCTGTCTTCTGTCAGTGCTTTACTAAAGCTTCCTGGCTGTCTGTGACGTCACCATGTCTGGTCCTGCCCTGATGGCATGGACGGGCATGGTGAGTGATAGTTGTCATAGAGACCAGTACATAGCAGTTCTGCCATGTATTGGTCTCCATTGTATCAGTGATCTATCAAAACATGAAATAAAAACATGTACACCACCCTTTTCCCCATTACAAACGTCAATCGCCCCAAAAAATATAAAAAATAAATAATCATATTTGGTATCCTCAAATGCGTAACGACCTACCCTATAAATATGTCAAGTGAATTAACCTGCACAGTGAACGTCGCAAAAAAAATCATAGATTTGCGATATTTGTTTATCCTGAAACAGAATTGAAAATAAGTTTGATAATTTTAGCATTTTAATTTTTGGGCTCCTCTTGTCTTTTTTCAAACTTAACTTTGTTCTAATTTTCTGTATGAATTTCTGACTGGATACGGGACATTTTCTTTCCCCGCTCACATCATAATATTTTGGTCTAGAGAAAGTCTAGGGGGCCGTGGCATTGAAAAAAGGGTCTGCTGTGCTTATTTAAAGGTTTTTGATTAGCGTAACTAGAAGGTGTCAGAGTATTTTTTTTTATTTTTTGGTAGATTGGGGTGCTGTTGTAATAATTAAAGGTTCTTTACATTAAACAGGTTGGATTGTAACCTTATCTTATGCTATTCTTACTTTGATTGGATTTTAATTCCTACCTTCTCTGTAGATCACGCCTATCCCCCTTTAAAAAATCATGTCGTCCATAATAAAGATTCAAATTTTTTAAATAGAATCGAGTGCTTTGTTTGTTTTCAGGCCCGGGGAGACGAGAGGTTGCTAAGAAAAAAAAGATATCGACATCAATCCTACAACACATAAAATGCAATAAAAAGTGTTGATAACCAAACACCAAAGTGGTACCAATTAAAATGTCAGTTCAGCCCGCAGGAAAAACCTTTACACGCATCTGTATACAGAAAAAATAAAAAAAGTTATGTCTATCAGATGATAGCGAAGCATAAATATTGTTTTACATAATGAAAATACTTCAACATAAACTACATAAATTGGGGAACCTAATCTTATTTCCCCCGGGGTAAAACTAACTTGTCTGTTTCTGCACGGTGAGCCCTTTTTAAAAAAAAAAAAAACTACTAGGGTTGCGGGATTTTCTTCACCTGCCTTTCCAAAAAATGGATTTAAAAGCAATCAAAAGGCTTCCAACAAAAATGATACCCAAACAAACATCAACCGCCCGCTAAAACAACCCCCCTACACCTCCATACGATAAAAATAAAAAAAATTATGGTTTTTAAACTAGAGCGATCAAAAAAATGCTTTCCTTTGAAATTTATTTTGAGAGGGCGAAATTTTTCTAACGAAGGGAATTCGTTAGAATTTCAGAAAAATTGGTTCTGAACGAAAACGAAGTTTTTTGAGGTACTTCGGATGAACGAATGTGCTTTTGCTGATAAATGGCGCGAGCCCAAAGGGGTTAAAGGGGCAAAGCACTTGGGAAAAAAGGGATAGCCTGCATGACATGTGCAGAGATGAACAATCAGAGACCGGCGGGATTCTGGACTCACCGCCTATATAAATCCGGGGCGACCTGGGAGTTCACATCCCCCTGTATGAACAGGGAAGGTGCGCCCCCGGGTGATTGTGATTGCTTTACTGAAGAACTGATTTTTTTACGCGATTTTTGTGGGGGGTCTAAGGGTTGGGGCTCAGAGACTGCTTTTCTTAAGTTTATTTTGGGTTTTGTTTGGGGGATTGGATCTGAAGTCCCGTGTGGGGGCCACGCAGATGCAAATTTCATTTTAATGCTATTGCTCACAGCACAATTGAAATCAAAGGGGGATCAAGCCGTTTTTTGTTGTATTCATTTAAAAAAACCCGCGTTTTTTTTCAATACAAATAAACTTCATTTTTTGGGCTGCTCAATTCTTTTGCGCAATTTAAATAAGGGTTAAATTTAAACGGGTTTTTTTTTGCTGTGGTGACTTTAAAAAAACCCTTTTTTTTTCAAACCCCCAAAAAAATTAAAAATTTTCCTGTTGGCCCCTAAATTTACAAGCGAAGGTTAATACAATTTTTTTCTTGTTTTTGTTTTAGATAAAAAAACACACATTGTAACAGTACAAAGCTCGTAGTTTTTGGTTGTCAATTGTTTGGCGCAATTTTTTTTCCCGGGGTTAATTAAGCGTTGTTTTTTCTGCTTTTGATGACTCCAGAAAACCCTTTTTTTTCACCCCCAAAAAAAATACAATTTTCCTGTAGGGCCCAAATTTACAAGGGAAAGGGTTTAATTTTCAATTTTTTTTTCTTGTTGTTTTAGCGTTTGGGAAAAAACACCATTGTAAAAACGCTACCAAAAATAGGGTTTGGGGGTTTTTCCCTTGTTTGGCGCAATTTTTCATCCAGGGGTTAATTAAGCGTTGTTTTTCTGCCCGTGGTGCAAAAAAAAACCCCTCTTTTTTTTCCCCCAATAAAAATTTTTAAATTTTTTTTTTGCTAATTCCCCAAGCGAAGGTTTTAAATTTTTAAATTTTTTTTTCTTGTTGTGTAGCGTAGAAAAAAAACGCTTTTTTTTTAACACGCTTAAAAAAGCTAGTAGTTTGTGGCTGCTCAATTCTTTTGCGCAAAATTTTAATTTAGGGGTTAATTAAGCAATGTTTTTTCTGCTGTGGTGACAAAAAAAAACCCCCTTTTTCAACCCTCAAAAATTTTCAATTTTTCCCGTAGCTTTAATTTTACGGGGGAAGGTTAATTACAAATATTTTTTTTCTTGTTGTGTAGCCCTTGAAAAAAACAGCAATTGGGAACATGCTTCAAAGCTAGTGTTTTTTGGCTGCTCAAAATTTTTTGGCGGGAATTTACATTTCCCGGGGTTAATTAAAACGTTGTTTTTTTGCTGTGGGGAAAAAAAAATAAACCGTTTTTTCACCGAAAAAATTTACAATTTTCC